>BOPN01007733.1:52500-54859 GCA_017312705.2 Penaeus japonicus | reverse complement strand
AATGAAGGATGTGCAGGCAGAACAAGAAGAGGAAGATGACTCAAGCCACTCCTAGTGTCTATAATGTGCCCCTGTGCCATAAGGGCTGCCTTGTACTGTGGAACTCAGTCATAATCATAGGTTTCTTTCCTCTTCATGTTATCTTCATTGTAGATGGTTATGTTTCTCATATTCATTTACAACAATACACAAATACTAAAAAATTAAGTTGCTTTTTGTCCTCCCATAAAACAGCAATACTCCTATCACATTGAGTATAATGAAAATAATGAGCTGATATAGACCCTATACTACAATTTTAGTCAACTGCAACATTGATAGAGCCTGTTATATAATACATATAAGTCTCTTAATACAATATAACACAAACAAATGACAAACACTAAAAATGGCTCTAGTTTTACAACATGTGAGTGAAAGAGAGTGGGAAAAATCAAGGTATGTTGAGTGAAGCTGCCTCCTGTGAAATAAAACCCATCCTGCAGACTGGGCAAGCAAATCTATGCCTGTCTGTGATGAGTTAGGTAAGTTATAATACAGGTCTCTTGAAGAAGTAAAAACAAAAAAAACAGTTTATCACTGTGGATAATACCTTTTTGAGCATTATCATCCATACAGCGAAGGTCTTTTGACAAATAATGTACTATTTTTTTTTTTTTTAATGATAATGACATTCCTAGTAACAATCATGTGATACTGCTGGGGTATTTCATGTACAATCCTTTTTACATAATGCTTTAAGACAAAGTTAAAGTGGCATTGTCAGAGAAACAGACTACTCATTTACATCTTTTGGTAATCAGCATCCTGTAACATTGCTTTGGAATATCCTTAATTTCTGGCTTAGATATTTTACATTTAAACCACTGGAGGTAAAACTGTCTTTTATCTATAATTGTTTTCTATCATCATTTTTTACAATAATACTAAGTGTAATAGTTATACTCAGTGACCAATGATGGTAATTATTATTGCAATTACTATATATACCGTAATATAGGTTGTTTAACCCACTGGTCGTGGTTTTATTTGCATATCTATGCAGTAGGATGGCTGGTTTACATTGTCTGGCATGGTGGTCAGCATCTCACGACAGACTCTGCCTTTGCAGCAAATCATGCCATCCGCTGCTAATGGAGTTAAATCTAAACAAAGATGCCCCACTCTCTACTGGCACCAGTATGTAAGAAAGATTTGAATGACGCCCATCCACAGTCAATACCTAAGCACTATCTTCTCAGAGCAAAGACACACATTAACCCACTCACGCCGGGGCGATTCAGCTTTGCATGAGTGTAATACACAAGCGAGCCTGGGCTGCCCGCTCGCTCACCCCGAGCGCCAGCCTTGCCCAGATATCTCATCACAGGCGTCTGACGTAAACACCACGAAACGTGTCAGCACGTCATCCGGCATGAATGGGATAGGATGCTGACCTCAAGTGTTAAAGTGCAAGGAGTGGGGGCAGATTGAGACAATGAAGGTAAACCAGAAAATGTGCAGCAGCTACAACATGACCCTGTGCCAGTATGGTTGGTTTGTGCTGTGGCATTAACAGCTGTAAGCACATGTGTAACCTTCCCTCTTCAAGTTATTTTGTTTAGGATGGTTGCCTTTTTCAGACTGAGTGTAAAGAACATAATGACCTGCTATGGATACTACAATATTGAGAAGGCCTGTCAGAGGGTATATAAAAGGCTCCTAATATAGTAAAACACAAAAAAAGACTAATATCATGACAAGTTAATGAAAATGGAAGAAAGCCCTGAAATAAAACCTGTCTGGTGTGCTGTAGAGGTTTCACTGGTGCCCATTTTGTGGTCCAAACTCAAAATGGATGCCATGTATTCAAGAAATTAATATGTATAAACAAATATATTCTTTATATATTTGCACATATCTATTTTTACATAAGTGTTCCAAAACAGACATAAAAAATGTTGCACTCTATATGTTCTTATGGAGTTTATGAGGAGTCAATAAAAATAGATAATTAAGAGAGATTTTTACATATTGTTTGATTAGGTACATAAAAGGTCAGATTTGCCTCAAAATATTAAAATGCTATACACTGAACACGAAGAATTACCAAAATAAGCATAATTGATGAAAGAGAACTGTTACCAAATTGAACAAATAAAAAAAAAAATGATTATAAATTCCAAAATAACTATCAATAAAAGGGCAAGGTTGCATTTCAGTTCACAATCTGCATTGCAAAAACTTGCATCTTCAAGTTACAATTAACCCGTTCCCGACGGGGCCAATCCGGCTTAAATAGACCAAAATTCCGGGACTCTTGAATGCATAAGCCTAACGCGTCGGGATTCTCGGCCGCACTAGCCGCGAGCCAGCGCTG
>BOPN01007733.1:32500-37500 GCA_017312705.2 Penaeus japonicus | reverse complement strand
GAGTGGGGATGAGGGTGAGGAGTGAGGAGAGAGGTGATAGGGAAGAGGAGTGAGGAGAGAAGGGGGAAGGGTGATGAGAGAAGGGGGACGGGTGGTGAGAGAGGTGATAGGGGAGAGGGGGAAGGATGATGAGAGAGGTGATAGGGGAGAGGGGGAAGGGTGATGAGAGAGGTGATAAGAGTGAGGGAAACAAAGTTAGAGGAGAAGGGAGAGGAAGGTGGAAGACGTTGAGTGAGGGAAATCAATTCGAAAATGAGAGAGAGGAAAGCGAAGCGTTAAATAAAAGGAGAGAAAAAGTGAAATACACAAGAAAGGCGTGTCAGTAAGATGCCTTTGGATAGTCATCGACGCGGACGGAGAGAGGGTTGACTGAGAGGAATCATTATTATAAGAAAAAAACGACTTGGGGAGGAACAGAAGCCTCATATGCGCAAGGTCTTAAAACTATCTGAAAATAACTCACTATCAAAGTGAAATATCAAAGAATAACAAGATATATGGTTGCGGTTCAGATGAGATAAAATCCCTCTTGACATCAACAGGACACAAATATAAAGAGGAATAAAGGGGAATGTAAAGCCATGGATGTGTAGTCAAGAAAGGAACCCAAGACAAGACGGAGGCGCCGCCAATGAGAGCGAGCATCAAGGACACCCCACGAGAGGACCAGAAGGAATCGAAGAGGAAGGACGAGAACCGCGCGACCTTCAGCTGTCGTCGAGGAACGGCCGCAGGATGCCTGGCGACCGAAGGAGGCGGACCAAGAACAGAAGACCCGCTGCGAGGGGAGATCAGCGAGGGGAAAGCGACGTAAGACGTGGCAACGAGCCTAGAGCCAACAACAGCACGTGGCCACCGTCAGCACGAAGAGGCTCAGTTAACAAGCTGTAAGACCCTACAGTATCGGTAATCAATGCCAAGTGTTGCTCAGCCACACTGACTCTCACTCTCACTCTCGCCCTCATCCTCTCCCCTCTCCCCTCTCCCCTCCCTATCCCTCCCCGCATGCCCAGTACATCAGCTCAATTCTCCTCATCTGCCCTCTTCCTACCGTTCCTGTTGCGGGATCACAAATCCCAGAGAGGGTCCTACTTTTTCAACCTGGATAGCTTGGTCTCTTGCCCATGGATAATGGCTCCCTTACTACCAGGCTAACGCACTCTTGCATTGCCAGAAGGGATGTGTGAGCTGTGCAAGTCAGGATTTTTATACTTACACAATCACAATAACAACACGGCACCTCACAGGAATCAACATACACGTTTGTGTGCGCATGTATGCATGTATGTGCGTGTATGCATGTGTGTGCGTGTATGCATGTGTGTGCGTGTATGCATGTGTGTGCGTGTATGCATGTGTGTGCGTGTATGCATGTGTGTGCGTGTATGCATGTGTGCGTGTATGCATGTGTGTGCGTGTATGCATGTATGTGCGTGTATGCATGTATGTGCGTGTATGCATGTATGTGCGTGTATGCATGTATGTGCGTGTATGCATGTATGTGCGTGTATGCATGTATATGCGTGTATGCATGTGTGCTTGTATGCATGTGTGTGCTTGTATACATGTGTGTGCGTGTATGCATGTGTGTGCGTGTATGCATGTGTGTGCATGTATGCATGTGTTTGCGTGTATGCATGTGTATGCATTTGTGTGCGCGCACGTGTGTGTGTATGTCTATGTATATGTGTATGTGTATGTGTATGTGTATGTGTATGTGTATTTGTATGTGTGTGTATGTGTGTGTGTATGTGTATGTGTGTGTGTATGTGTATGTGTGTGTGTGTGTGTGTGTGTGTGTGTGTGTGTGTGTGTGTGTGTGTGTGTGTGTGTGTGTGTGTGTGTGTGTGTGTGTGTGTGTGTGTGTGTGTGTGTGTGTGTGTGTGTGTGTGTGTGTGTGTGTGTGTGTGTGTGTGTGTGTGTGTATGTGTATGTGTATGTGTATGTTTATATATATATATATATATATATATATATATATATATATATATATATATATATATATATATATATGTATATATATATATATATATGTATATTATATATATATATGTATATTATATATATATATATATATATATATATATATATATATATGTATATCATATATATATACATATATATACATAGATATATATATAGATATACATATATGTATACATAGATATATATACATAGATATATATACATAGATATACATATATGTATACATAGATATATATAAACATATATATATATATATATATATATATATATATATATATATATATATATATATATATATGCCACGAGGCTACTATACTACAACAGGATGCCACCCTAATAACAGGATAAAAGGGCATCCTCAGGCAGGGAGGCTCGCTCGGCTGCTCGTTGGCCAGTGGCACTCGCTTGGCACTGGCCCAAGCGCGGGTAATCCAGTCAGCCAGGCAGGAAAGAGGCAGGGAGGTGCCGGTGGAGGCTTGGGAGGAGGGGAGAGGGGCGGTCCTCAGACATCAATACGGCAATGTACACGCCCTCAAAGTGGCTGACTCACTTGACGCCTCCGGGACACATGACTTGGATGCCTCGAGATTCTCAGCAAGATTAATACGCCTTCTGCTGGAGGCCACCTTGCGGCACACACGTCGTCTTCTCCAGCGCCAGTGCCACTCCCCACCGACCACTGTGTGACAAAAGGCGAAGCGTCCGAGCAAGTTGCGTCCGACCAGCGCCAAGTAAACTAAAGGGATATTTGTGTGTCATCATTGATCCTCCTGTTTCCCGCGGGCCTGGTCTCATTGCCGCGAACGTAGAGAAAGTACCTAAACAGCAGCAGCAGAATGAATGGTGAAAAGTGTCCTTGGCGTGCGTGCGCTACTGCCGCTCGCAATTTACCCACCAACACATCAGACGGACAGCTGCAGCCACGCTTCAGCAGACAAATCTTTACCGTGATTGACGCTAATAGGAAAATTGATGGTCAGTCGACGGGATTTCTTTCCAGCATCTTATCTGGTCGCGAAAAGGCAATAAGGGCGCTTCCACTTGTACATTACCCTGTAGATTGGCGGAATTATCTCAGGAGACATTATTTAAAGGAAAGCTTGTGCAGTGTACCCAACCATATCGAATAACAACGCATCTTTTCCGAAATCTGCATACGATTACGAGACCAATCTAACAGGACGTCTTACTCAGGACAAGAAACCTTACAAAGAAACGCCAAAGAAAGTGGATAACCCAGAAAAGGAATTTAGCCGCATCCTGCCCCCTGACCCCTGCTATCTGTTGCTTGAAAAGACAAGACTGACAATGTCCCAAATGTCAAAGTGCCACTGCTGCCATGGACGGAAGCCAACCGTCTACGGCGCGATCAACCTTTGGTATTCAAAGACACCGACGACCTTTGACATCTGCTTACTCTAGTGAATATTTAACAGGTCTGGCTCTCGCATCGACCTTCCTTCCACACGTGACGTGGTAGATAAGCGACAGATGGATGCCATCCCATAGATATGTATTTGGCCCTCAATCAGCCCACTGCCCGGCTAGGCGTCCATGTACCCCCATCCTTCCCCAACCCCGCGCCCGCATACTGTAGCCCCTGTACTGGTATTCCTCTTATATTGACTGCCTTCCTGCGAACCGTCTGGGGACGACTTTATCAAGATAATCGTCTCAGTAATGAATGATGAAATCAACCCTTGTACCCTTCCATCTATCGCCCATGGCACCATACGGCCATAAATCTTAAATAAATATTCAATTTATACAGCCGGAGCAGATCACATACTGTTCATGTCGTAGCAAAAGTTGAAGATCACGGAATATATGAGCTCTGTGTGGGGCATACTGTTCAGGTTTTTATGATGTAAGATGTGGGTAAAGCTAACCTGTAGGGTAGCGTAACTATCTTGTTTTCCTGTAGTTTACAGCGCAAAAACGCTGCCACTCCCAATTACCATAACATACTTATGTACATAATGAATATACCTAATATACTGTCATGCAGGTATAATCAACCCATTCAGCCCTTGTCCTCCCTGAATGCTATTAGCCATTACAGCCGTTCTGGTCTTATTGCAACGTTGTTCACTCGGCTATCTGCGTCAGTCTCTTCACCGTGGCTGTATTGCACTGGTAGAGACCCTGAAATAACTCTCTGACGTCATGATGCTTATTTTGTCTTTAACAAAGGCTATATCTATTGGAAGTATTATGTTCCCCCATCCTTTCATTAGGGCATAGCAAATACTGGCCTAAAAAGGATTTCACTGAAATGTTTTATAAACCTAGTGAAGCATCGCATATCGTCAGTCTTGGGACAATTTCCATACGAAATGTCCGGCTTCGGTGCAACCCCCCCCCCCCCACCGCGCCAGAAACAAAGGCGCCCCTTCCCATATTTAATACTCTTCAATAATCCCTTAACTTACATCAGCAAAAAGGGTTCAGTAATGCAGGCACAATCGTCGCTGCTCTCAGCACTGCAGTCATAAATCCGATCTGTGTCGCGGGTTCGACTGGAATAATTGCGTCATAGCAACATCCTCCTTCAGCCATATTTTCTGCGACTGAACTCACGCCCAAGCAACGCGTCGCTTTCATTCGTGAGCCGAAGGGCGGGCGGCAAGACCGGCGCCGAGAGCAAGCGCAGCCAACAGACGGTTCTTCTGCTATCGTATGGGCGCACAACCTGGCTTGAACAACAGGCTGGATCCGGCCAGCTGCGTCGAACTTGTTATTCCCGATAACAGATGACACTCTCCGGACCAATATCCCCTGGGAGTCGAAACTCCCTGGCCTTCCTTATGAGAGTTTTTTTGACCTGCACTTACGGCCTCGGCTACGTTTCTTTCATGATGGAAAACCGGCAGCCGAGAATGGAAGGCCTCATTACATCCCTGGCAGATCGGCTTCCTGTGGCGAGATAACGCCCACTTCCTCATATAAGTCTCGGTTTAGAACGTGACCCACCTAATCCCCCAATGTCCAACCCTTCCCCAATAAACTAACAT
>BOPN01007733.1:12500-27500 GCA_017312705.2 Penaeus japonicus | reverse complement strand
GTAGTAGTAGTAGTAGTAGTAGTAGTAGTAGTAGTAGTAGTAGTAGTAGTAGTAGTAGTAGTGGTAGTGGTAGTGGTAGTGGTAGTGGTAGTGGTAGTGGTAGTGGTAGTGGTAGTGGTAGTAAGAGCAAGAGTAAGAGTAATAGTGGTAGCAGTAATAAGTAGCTGCAGCAGCCGCAACAGTAGTAGTAGTAGCAGCAGCAGTAGCAACAGCAACAGTAGCAGTAGCAGCAACAGCAGCAGTAGCAACAGCATTGGTAGCAGCAGCAACAGCAGCAGTAGCAGTAACAACAACAGCAGCAGTAGCAGTAACAACAACAGCAGCAGTAGCAGCAGCAACAGCAGCAGTAGCAGTAACAGCAACAGCAGCAGTAGCAGAAACGGCACACATCTCGGTAGATGGCAGCGTCAGGATCCCAATGAATGAGATATTAGTGACGCGGGGGTTAAGGAGTCGGGCGTGCACACTATGGCAGCGGTAGCTTTAAGTGTAATCGGGCTCGTCGCGAGCGTCATCCCCAGCCAAAGGGGAAGGAGGGGGGGGGGGGGGTCGCGAAGAGGAAAACCCTGTTCAATTCCGGGAAGCGTGCATGAGGTCGACTGACGAGAGAACGCCTTACAGAAAAAGAGGAGACTCACTTGAAACTATTTACTCCTCGGGGGTTATGTCGTGTGTAATTAACGGTGCTAAATAAAAGATAATGATGTGTTGGGTAAAAGAAAAAAAATATGCGCTTTCTCGATTGAAATGAGTGGGATATACATAGATAGAGGGGAGGGGGGGTACGCGGAGGGAGATAGAGAGACATGGAGTGAAGGAGAGAGGAAAGGGAAAGGACACACAGAGAGATGAAGAACGAAGTTAGAGAGAAAGGAGGGACGAGAGAAAGGGAGAGGGAAGGACAGCGAGAAAGTGGGATCAAAAGACTTTAAAAGGATAGAGATAGGGAGGAAGGGGAAGAGGGAGGAAAAGATGCAGAGAGCGAGGGGGAGAAGGAGGAAGGAAGGAGAGGGAAGAGAGGGAGGAAGGAAGGAAGGAAAAGAGAGGGAAGGAAGAAAGAGATCAGTTGAGTGAGATACAAGAAAGTAAGCTCCGTTCGGACCTAGCCCGGGAGATGAGCAAACGCGTTGGCGGCGCGGCGCCGATGAAGTTCTCTGCGGAAATGGTGCAATATTTCCGGGCGGCGAATAAACGCGATAGGAGAGACAAAGCACAAAATTGAGGGCGACGGCGAGGGAAAGATCCAAACAAGACGGGGCGATAAGAGGCCATCACATTCCGGAGGAAGGAAGAAGAGAGGGCGGGACCCAAAGAGGGAGCATAGGAAGGAGGAAGCCAAGTCCGGAGGAAGCAAGGGCAGGTGGAGGGACCCAAAGAGGAAGCGATAAGGAGGAGGCATCAAATTCCGGAAGAAGGAAGTGGGACAACTCTTGCAAGATCAAGAAAAATGCCACTAGCTGGGAAACGGTTTGAACAAAAAGCTTTGAGGGGGCACTGCCTTCTGCTGAGCATGAAGCTTGCTGGGGCAAATGCTTGCTACGGAGGGCGGCGTGAACAAAGCAAGCAGAAGAGGCAGGAGGACACACTGTCAGCTGAGCAGAAAGTGGAACATAGCTTGGCGGCGTGGGAGGAAGGGTGGGAGGGAACGAGGGAGGGAACAAAGCTTGGCGGGGAAAGAGAGGAAAACAATGCTTGCTGGGGGTGTGGGAGGGGAGGGAAATGGGAGAAAGGAGGGGGGAGGAGGGGAGGGAGAGAGGGGAGAAGCTGGTGTAGAAGAGGGCTGTGCGAGAAACTCGCAGGGATCGATAACGGCAAGAGACAGAAGGGTAAGAATAAGAGCAGTAAAGCTAAATGACGCAAAGCCAAATGAAATAACACGGGATTAGCGTCATGGTGTAACGAAGCGACCTCTTTTCTCTTCTTCTCAATAAAGTCGAGAAGGAACAAAGGCCATGGAGATAACGCCGTGTTAATTTGGGTGCCAAAGGGAGGGAGAGGGGGAAGGGGGGAGAGGGAGAGGGGGAGAGGGAGAGGGAGAGGGAGAGGGGGGAAAGGAAGAGGGGGAAGGGGAAGGGGAAGAGGGAGAGGGGGGAAGGAGGGATGGGGGAAGGGGGGGAGAGGGGAGAGGGAGAGGCGAGGGTGGGAGGAGAAAGAGAGAAGAGAGAGAGAGAGAGAGAGAGAGAGAGAGAGAGAGAGAGAGAGAGAGAGAGAGAGAGAGAGAGAGAGAGAGAGAGAGAGAGAGAGAGAGATTAATAACGAAAACACCCAAGCAAAGCGAGAGATTAGAGCGCATAAAAAATGTGCCGACAAAAAAAAAATCTCACTCGCAGAATTCCAACAAAACAAGGAAAAAGAAATGACGCATCGACCTCTGCAAGATGTTTCCAATGATGCTGCAACTTCCTTCCCTCCCACCCATCCTCCCTCCCCGAATCTCTAATTCTCTGACTAATCTTTGATAAGGACACAGACACACATCAGACATTTCCCATCACATGTCACAGTTGTTCCTGTACAAAGCATGTCAACCCTCGACTCACGCGTCACATGACTATGACAAATGAGGCCATCAACCTCATATGACTGATCAGGGAACGCGCTAATTAAATATGATCATTAACTCTAATGATCATTCCGACCATCAACATCTGATTTATCTTTTTGATCTTCACGTTCTTTTTATACGAGGCAAACGCTCTCATTTGAGTTTGCTCGTGTCAGTCCTCGCAAACTATATTATTCACGGAAACGGGAAGTCTCCGGAGGTTATTTACTTAATCTCACGTACACATAACAAACACTTCGATTTACCTTAGGAAAAAATGTCATTCTCGTACAGCATATCATAAAATATTTGGCGTAACCCAACTTACCATTTTGGTTAACAAAATGAACATCTAGCGATGCCCGGGTCGCGATTGGGGCTAATGCTATTTTCTTTTAAAATACTGTTGTCGTTCAGGTACCTTCGTGTCTACTTTCCTTTCGGTAATGTGCATTAAACGCCTGATCTCTCTATTCTTTCGAGAAGAGAACGCTTTCACGGGGAGTGTATATAACGTACAGCACATCTTCATAAAACCGGGTTCACATGCTTAGAATTGCATTTACGGAATTACCGAATGGGAATGAAGGTGGTTGAAATGGCCATGTATTCGGCTAAAGACTTGAACAACGCTTGTTTTCTCTTTTGGATTTTAATTATATGTTTCTTCATTAATCGTTCTTCAAAATGTGTATGTGTTTTCCAGCTCGCACAAAGGCCAAATTATATATCTGTATGAGACGCAAAATTAACCATGAAAGAGTATGCATGTCATGCCGACCGCAAAAGCAAACATTATCGACTTCTGCTGACGAGAAAATTCAGGTTTCCTTGGCTTCCTTCTTTCAGTTCCGCGTAAAACAAAACAAAAATACAGAAGATGAAGTAGCAGTGAGTGTGCAACTATAAGCTCTGACAAAAAAAAAAAAAAAACTGACAATAGTCACAAAACAGAAAAAAACGAGAAGGCTACTGACCCAAGTACATGGCGCAATCTAACTAACAAGCCCTGGTTTACCAAACAGAAATGTTAAAAGGAAAAATATACTGTGGTGCTGCGCCGCCTCCACACACTGTAGAACAGCCGAAGTCCGGTGAATGTGGGCCATTCAGCCATCTCTCATCCCTCCACACAGATTATTGGCTCCGAGATCCAGCACATCTAAGAGGCACCCACATGTAGGGGGGGGCGGTGGGAGAGTAAGAGGAACAGATATGTAGGAGGCATCAAAGTTCCCATGAACAACATCCGGCCGTCCCTCCCACCCCCTCCACTCTCCTTGTCTTCATCTCTCTCTCTCTCTCTCTCTCTCTCTCTCTCTCTCTCTCTCTCTCTCTCTCTCTCTCCCAAGCCTCCCTCCCAAGCCTCCCTCGACGCCCTCCTTTCCTTCCCTTCTTCCAGATTCCTCCCTCGACTTCTCTTCTCGGAATTATTTCGTCTTTGGATCGATCTCGCCGTACGTCAATTCGAGCATGGCGGAGGCGAGGCTTGTCACGCATGCGGTTCTAAAGACCACTGCGGGAAAAAAAAAAGCCAGTGGAAGCCTCGAGCTCCAAACTTCGCCCAGCTGGACGGGATTGAGCTAACAAATAACTCATATTCACGAAAGTTATCGAATGACCACCGGCTCGCGAGAGTGACACGACTCCATTGAAGTCTGACCTTGGTGATAACAACAGTCCAAGATCCGAAGAGATGAGAGGAGCCCAGGCGAAGAAAGTCACGGGAAGGGGAAGGACGGAGATAGTGAAAGGATGGAGGGGGAGGGGTGTTGGGGAGAGGGAAGGGGAGGGGAGAGGGAAAGTTAGAGGGAGGGGGAGGGGAGAGGGAAAGCTAGAGGGAGGGGGAGGGGAGAGGGAAAGCTAGAGGGAGGGGGAGGGGAGATGGAAAACTAAGAGGGAGAGGGAGAGGGAGAGGGAGGGAGAGGGAGAGGGAGAGGAGGGAGAGGAGGGAGAGAAGTGAGAGGAAGAGGAAGAGGAAGAGGAAGAGGGGGAGGGAAAGGAAAGGAAAGGAAAGGAAAGGAAAGGAGAGAAAGAGGAAGAGGGAGAGGGCAATAAGGAGTGGGAAGACCGGGACTCAGCGAAGGATATAAAGATAACTGTAACTGGGGAAGGAATGGGAGGAGAAAGAGACGAACGTGACGGAAAAGCAAAGGAAGCGAGAGGGTGCAAAGAAGGACAATATGATGTACGAACAGCCATGGCACGAAACGCTAGTGTGGCTAGCGTGAAAGACTCCCTTGCTTCGCGTGATTGATGTCACTGGTCTTCTGACGTCGGTCGAAGCAAGTCATTGACACATTTGCTTGTAAATAAATGTAATAACTTTTATAGTACATAATCATTCATGTATGTACAGTTTGTACAGTATATACAGTATTTACACACAGACACAGACACAGACACACACACACACACATACACACACACACACACACACACACACACACACACACACACACACACACACACACACACACACACACACACACACACACACACACACACACACACACACACACACACACACACACACACACACACACACTATTAACCACTCGTTTCTCTTCCTTCGGATACAAATGTTGCCAAATTCTCCATATCCGGTCAGATCGACGGGATTAATAAGAAAATAAATAATTTGCAAAGTTGGCAGTATTTAGATCTGCATTATGATCACACGAAACGCATTCATGGAATTAAACAAAATTCCAAACGAGAAGACTAAACGTAAATATAAAAATATTCTTGAATGCAAGAAAAAAAAAACAACGCCACACAAAGAAACTTTGTCTATGAATATGCATATGTATCACCCGTCCTGCACCTGTGTACAATCTCAAATAAAAGATAAAAAAAAAAACTATCTGCAAAGCTTCCTTAAACATGAACAAATTGTCTTTATCAACGACATACTATCGCGATCTCCAACTTTTTTTTCTGTCTCAATGGATTGGAAAATATTTTTTTTAATTCATTCTCTCTCTCTCTCCCTCTCTCTCTCCCTCTTTTTCTTTCTTTCTCTCTCAAGTTCGAACTGCTTTCCTCCAATCGTGTTACACGAGTGATTTAAAAAAAATGGTTGCTTAATCTTGATCGCTAAGCGCCGAGGATCGGGTAGGCGATGGCGTCATTGTAACCATAGCAACAGTCTCCTCCCCCGCCCAACCCACGTCATTCATTCATAAAGGTAGAAGAGTAGAAGTCCCTCGACAGGATGCAATAGTAAGGCTTGTAGGCAACCCATGGAGTAAGCCCTCGAGCGTGTTAACTGATCCCCCACCCACTCCCGGACCTCCTCCATTCATATTCCGAGATTTTCCTCTTCTTCTCCAAGGTAATTCTTTCAATGTCACTCTAATTCACACTAGCCTGAAAGCGAACTGGAATGAACGTGCTTATGATAACCCCCAAAATACATAAAAGGATTGCCTGATTAAGGTCGGAATCCTGTCTACAGAATCTTTCCCAGACCTCCGCCTACACCCTCCCGCGCCCTCCTACAACCTACCCGTGAAATCCTCTTGACGCGGCCGTGACGTCACTGCTCTAAGCACCTGATGCTCTGACAGGTGTCAAGTTTTACTATGACGCGCGGTACTTCACTTACTTTAATTGGGCTTCCATTGAGGTGTGATCAAAGGTATCGAGTTACGAGAGCCTCTCCAGCACATCGTCCAGTTATCCAATTACATTTTTGTTCGTCCACAAGATGAGGGACGTTTACCTGTCTGTTTGCCTTGCTCTCTCGTTATACAATCACAACAATGCTGATACAGAGAATTCTACCTTATCGTTCTCCGCACTGGCGTGTATTTGTAAAGCCATATATATGCCTCACGCGAGAGAGATGTAGGTTCATTGTACTGAAACCACCCACAGTGAAGTTGTGCTTTCGTAAGATATTCCGCGTGGTGTCCACTGCGTCAAAACAGACAGATATTCCTAACACCAAGAGCTCCTTCATGATTTCTTGCAATAATGTTGCATTAGTGAAATGATAGCTTTAAATAGCAGATGAACCCCCACAAAAAATGCAATATTAACCAGTGAAATAAAGACATGCAATCAATTAGGTAACAATATTATTTATGACTTAACTTTTGCAGAAATAACAACTATTCAATAACTAAAAGCCGTTACCATATTGAAGATGTCATCATTGACAATTTATAAAATTTACAAAAAAAAATATTTTATAGTAATGGGTACAATAGTGAGAAAAAAAATATTTACTACAAAATCTTTTACCCTATTAGAGAACCAAAATCCAATTCAGATTACTATCCCTGAAAGCATGTAAATAACAGTCATACCTATCATATATAAAAAAAAATTACATATTTTTCCAAAAATACAAAAGATAAAGAAAGATGAACAAAACACACCCCCTTGCTTCTGTATGTATGCTATCTTTAGCTATTTTCTATTCCAGGTATCCATCTCATGCTTTTAAGCACTTAAAAAGTTTGTGGGAAGTAATCTCATTAAAGTTCCAGTTTAAGGCTATATAGCGACCTGCTCGATCTATTTCTTTACAACCTGATTCTACCTTGGGTGAATATGACTGAGAGTAGTGCATCAATTACATTTTTATGTGTCTCTGTAATTTTATCTCAATATCTTTTTTTTCACAATTCCTCTTCATCCTCATGTACAATTTTATGAATGTCAGCATTAAATGCAATGGTCTAATCATCATCAAAATCACAGTAAACAATTATAAAAATACAGACATGACAACAATGACAAGCGAAACACTAATAAAACATAAAACACAGTGAGATACGGGGCCACTCCTCATCAGGATTCAAGCTTTCAAAGACAACAAAAAAATGAAAAAAAATAAAAAATATATAAATTGTATGAGAAATAAGAAAAAAGTATAAATATATCTGAAATTTAAAAGATATTTATATTCCCTCTCCATCTAACCAGATTCAATCAAAATTTGATATTCATAGTAGTCCTTTACATTCGCATAACAGTGAACACAAACATATTCTATAAGCATATACTCAATTATAATTATATCAGCTGAACTATCATCATTTATACATTATGCCTATACTTGGAAGTTCAAATAAAAATACTTTGTTTTCTTTTCAATACGTAATTCTAACCATCTAACAGCAGCAGTTACTCTTCCTGATAGATCTAGATGAACTTCTTAAAATATATGTTCTATTTATTTGGTCACAAATAAGATGATAGGCCAAGCTTATTAATCAAAAATCTCAACTAGCTTATCCTATCTTCAAACAACCCAAGGTGATCCTTTCCTAAAATAAATTTCCATATTTCTTAGATGACTACAACATTAGGCACATGTTATTGAAGTTACTGCAACAAACAATTTTTCACTTTATGCATGTGCTATTAGATTTAGATGCATAACATACTTTTACTTTGAAACTGGGGTCAAATTCTTTTTGTTTAACACAGATTTTTAAGACTATAAATGTGTAACTTACAGGGAGGGAGGGATTTTCTCTGATGAATTTTTGCCACTAGATTATATATCCAAGAAAATAAAATTGCTACATCACTAATTTGTAAAAACCCAGAAATAATTTCAAATACCTGGTATTACTGATAAGGAAAACTTAATGATATTGGCACCCCAGTACTTGTTTGTTTTGTTTTGTTGTCTTTCTGACAACCATTCTTTTAAGCTATTCAAATAAAATGTTCAAATCTAACTAAACTGAGTTGCTTGAAATCATGAAATAAAATTAATTATAAAAATAATAAATACCTGTTATCTCCCTGTTAACTATGCCATAGATAAAAATAATAAATACCTGTTATCTCCCCGTTAGCTATGCCACAGATGTTGTGGTTACACTGGAGTATATTAGATGGAAAACAACTCCAGTTCAGAAGTCATAATTACAAAATTTTGCATAAAACATAGGACTGCAGGCTGTATAACATAACTGACAACTTCATGGGGTATCAATATAAACAAAACTGATAATGAGAGAAGATTTTTGACTTATTTTGTTTCCTATCACAACCACATCATTATTAGATAGGTAGTACCAACAAAGGATGTTATTGTATTTTATGCATTTAGTTTCTTGACATATCAGTAGTGCTCTTTTCACAGAGAATATTGGCCACTGTCTGACGAGGTATTCTTTCTCCTGCTAAGTTTATTTTGGTCCGTAACATGGAATTAAAGGCTGGCCTTAACAGCCATTCTTGATAAGAAATCTAAAACCCCTTTCCACTTCTATTTAGTTTTACTATACTGTGTAATCTACTTTGGTATCATAGTACCTTAGTACCTTAGTCTGCTGTTATAACGTGCAGTCTATAAAGACCGCACTGCACAAAACAACAAGTACTATAGATGAAATGACAAGATCAAACATGCAATCAATCAAACAATCATAAGGTAATGAGAAGCACTGGCAGTGACTATTTCAAACATACCTTGATCATTGTTCTTAGAATGGTCCAAAAATGAGGAGAACTTATTTGTAGTACTTTTAAGTGATAACCAGTGTATTTTGGTAAAAGATTAAGGAAGCAAACATAACTGAAGTAAATGTTTTATCATTTATAGTGAGAATGATAAGTATAGGTCATCAAATGCTGGTATTCAACATGTTCACTTTTGTTTATTCTTTATAATATAAGATATATATTAATAAATAGTAAAATAAAATACATGCTATCAATGCTATTCTCCCGCATCTATTCATCTTTGTATGATGGTTATAAAAGTACTTACTAAGCTTTTCTCATAATACTATGCTATTAAATAATACTACATAGCAACAGCAAGCCTGCACCTTGCTACAGCTTGCAGTTTAAATGTCACAGCAGACCACGCCCTAAAGTGTAGATATCCTGGTAGACTGCACATTATAACAGCCTTCTCTCTTCTCCAATATATGTTAAAAATAAAACTATTTGATTATAATAAAATAAAGATTTTACTATTCACACAGTATTCCTTGTAAAACTGATATAAGCTCACACTCTTAACTGATAAAAAGTACTAACATTAGAATAATTTTCTCTACTACAAAATTTTTGTTGCAACACCTCATCCCATCTCCCTATTAGTTGTCAATTTCCTATCCTCTGTGAATATTTGTAACACAGTTAATAAAGTGAGATAATAGCTTTGCGAATGGCAAACACACTAGATTGGAGGAAGAGCTCAGAGGTCAGAGGTTAGAGGTCAGAAGTTATAAAACAGCAAAAACTTTACAATTATCAAATATAATTAAAAAAAGGTTTAATCTATGCTGTCAGTGGATACCACTGTACAAAAGAAATGAATGGTTATTTGGTATCTATACTGGTTATATCAGAACTCATATTTTCTTCTATGAAAGAAAATTTCTACATTTAAAGATAGAGGTTTAAGTGCGGCTAACTATTACCCTAGAGATTACTCCCATTTTCAATGTTGTTGTCTTTTTGTTTTTTCTTTTGTTTTTAATAAAATCATCAATATTTTGATGTTGGTATTTCAGTCAATTTTCTGTTAAACAGCCCTTCTAAACTCATATATTATAAAAACCTTAATTTAAATATATCTTGCAATGAAAATGACCTGCAATCTACTTTAACATAAATAATCCTTTCCCTAATATTTTGGTTCTCCTTTTCACTGTTCTCTTTCAGAACCAATCACACAAATGAACACACAAACAGAAGAAGAAACACAAACACAAGCACACGCACACGCACACGCACACGCACACGCACACGCACACGCACACGCACACGCACACGCACACGCACACGCACACGCACACGCTCACTCTCACTCTCACTCTCACTCTCACTCTCACTCTCACCCTCACCCTCATATGCACACGCACACTCACATTCACACACAGTGTAACCTGCTCGCTGGCAGTTGTAACCCGCTGCTACCAGCTGTAACCCACTCGCTGCCAGCAGTTGTAAACCACTCGATGCCCTGGTTGTAATCCAGCGGTTGTGATCCAGTGAATGAGATAGACAAACATTCACATGCCATGGTCTTTATTAATGGACTCTGTTAATACACTTAGCTCAGGCCGAAGGCCAGAGGTCAGAGCTGTTCACTCTGCCTGTTCTCGTCTCTCTGTGATCTCTCTCTGACCTGATCTGCCTTGGGTTCCCTCTGTGTCCTTCTTAAGTACGAATCCTTAGTTGCTTCCTACACCTCAGGGCTTCCGATAGCAAATGCAGCTATTAGGGGCAGCTGTTGTTTAAAAGCGGAAGTGGACACAGGAAACAGGACACATCAGGTCAAAACAGACTGCCAGCAATATAGCATTGAATTAAGTGGAAAGGTGTAGTCAGTGTCTTAGGTCACATAATATGCAATATCAGTGCCTTACATAAACACAAACACACACAGTCTCACTCACTCACAGACACAGTCTCTCTCTCTCTCTCTCTCTCTCTCACACACACACACACACACACACACACACACACACACACACACACACACACACACACACACACACACACACACACACACACACAACCACACGCAGAGACAACCACACACACACACAACCACACACACACACACACATATACACACACAAACAATCACACACACACATATACACACACACACACACACACACACACACACACACACACACACACACACACACACACACACACACACACACACACACACACAGTTTCACACACACACACACAGTTTCACACACACACACACAGTTTCACACACACACACACACACACACACACACACACACACACACACACACACACACACAGTTTCACACACACACACACACACACACACACACACACACACACACACACACACACACACACACACACACACACACACACACACACACACACACACACACACACACACACACACACACACACACACACACACACACACACACACACACACACACACACACACACACACACACACACACACACACACACACACACACACACACACACACACACACACACACACACACACACACACACACACACACACAGTTTCACACACACACACAGTTTCACACACACACACAGTTTCACACACACACACAGTTTCACACATACACACACAGTTTCACACACACACACACAGTTTCACACACACACACACAGTTTCACACACACACACACAGTTTCACACACACACTCTCTCACTTGTTTTGATAAATATAAAAATGAAATAGTAAAGCTACCTCACATTTCCCTTTCCCTTTGTCTAGAAACCATTATACCTTCCATATATTAATATTTAGCTGAGTTATGCAGGATTTTGTGTAAAAGAAGATTATGAATAAGAAGAGTCATTCTTCATCAATAGAAGATTCATGTGAAGTGGCATAGTCCTGTGCTAAAGCACTGGCATAACAACTGCAGAGTTTCATGTTAGTGTCCAGCCAGCCCTTCTTGGTTGACTCGACTGTGAGTGAGTGCCATACTGGCATCATCTGGGGTCAATTTCCTGTGGAAAAGAACAGGTTGCTCGACGACTTATCCCTTAGTAACCACAATCACCTATGGATATCCACAAGAGTCCACTTTAACACCAAGTTATACAAAGCAAGGAATAGAGCTTGGTAAATCATAAGACACCCATGAAAATGCTACTGCCTCCAACCAGCCGGCTCCTGGCAATTGCCATCAAATCTGACATATATATTCTGGCAAGAAAGAGCTGTTAGACCTCCCTTGCCATTTACTGTCACATAAAGAATCAGTGCAGTCTCTTTATTACCAATAGACCTTTGGTGGTGATTTGTTGGCCTTTGCTTGAGCATGCAGCGTAAAGGCCACAGCAATTGCTAGATAGTGCACCACTATTCTGTTATCTTGTTGGATTTAACCTTTTCTATACAGTCCACCCAAAGAGGGATGTCATGGTTCATAATGAAGCCGAAGAATAATTAAATCTAACTGCAAGAAAAAAGTTTGATCCAGGAAGCCACAGCAGATATCTTCTATAAATTTATCAAAATTTATCTTCTTTTTTTGATAAATCTGACATTTATCCATAGTGAACAGACAAACTATAAGGAAACTATTGGTATTAATAATGAGCTTAAACTCAGTCTATATGAATTTCATGTATTACTCAACATATGCTAATACACCCATACCCATGAGGCATTTCCACTAGTTTCTAGAAGAAAAAAAAACTGGCACACAAAGCTAACAACCACAGCCTTTACCTCTTAAAGGAACTAACAACTACATCCTCATCTAGCAAATGAAGCAATGAAGTGATCCATCTCCTCCTTCTATCCCAAAATATCACGAGAAAAATCAATGCCAAAATTGCTGACCAAGGAATTTGCATCAACATGACGCAACATGGTGCCTGTCCCTTCACAGGAGAACGAATTCCTCCTCGTAATAGGACTCGGCACCGTCGTGAGGTTCCTCGACTGATGTAGAGGAGTGAATCATCATAATCCTCGAGGTCGTGAATCATGCTCATATGACAAATAGATCGACCTTTCCCTCTTGTCAAAACGTTCAGACGCGACACCCCCATTACGACAAAGTGCATGTCGTTCATTCGGACGTGTCCATCATCTGAATGGCATTCTGCAACACCTCTGCCACAAGCGAAGTTCATACGTAGTTGAAAAATAGAGCAGAATACAGTGGAGTGTGCTCGTTGTATACAACCCCCAGAGCCCAGCAGACGACGCTCGATACCTTCGCCATATCCGCCCCTCCACATTATCGCTTATTACGCCGCGATGCCCTTCACAAATGCCCTTCATTTTGATACCCGCGGAAACCTCATACATTCACGAATCCCATCGACAACCCCAGAACACCAAAAAGGACATAAATAACACTTACTTCTCCCGACTAGCTCCTTGAGAGACATTTTGACAGTTGTGTCGTGTAGTTCTCTTCTCTGCCACTAGAGGGGGTCCAATCGATACGTCTCGGCGGGAGGTTTGAATGCCTCTGCAGGGCCTCGGAGCCTCCGCTGCGGCCTCTCCTCGGACTCTGGCCCTTTGGCTGGACTCAGGCGCGCCCTTTGGCCTTTCCTCGGTTTCTAGGCCCTTGGGCTGGTTTCTGGATCTCCCTCTTTGGGGAGGAAATTTTAAGGTATTAGGGAAGAGGGGGGGGGGAGCTGTGTGAGAATAATTACCTACCCAAGAATGTGTGAACTTCTAAAATTCTAAGACTATTCACTTTATATTTTTTTAATGTATTATATCTATTTGTTTTTCAATGTTTACTATATGTTTGAAGTTTGTTGCAGAACGATATAATCATAACCATAGGCCATACGTTCCGGAACCACAGTAGCCTAAAGAATTACAGTGAAGTTTTTCTAATTTCCAGAGGAAAAGGGGTTTTGTTACTATTCTTGAAGAAGAATAGAAAGAGATTTCTATAATTAGAGGCTAAAGCCTCAGGTTGCAATTACTGAAGTCACCTTTAAAAAAATCAAATAGTTTCTTCTTCCATATACATATAAGGCCTTTGGAACCTATAGGTGTACGGTAATTAGCATTAGGAAATTTAATTAATATTTCATGGGTAAATATTGATCTACTGAGTTGAAAATCGTATCAAACTGATTCATTAACAAAGTCACGTTATCTACGGATGGGCTATAAAATCCCTTCACTTTTTTGTTGATTTCATTAAACAGTATAAATCTAACGATAAAACTAATGTTGGCTTCAAAACTGCGTCTATGAAATCCACTCCAAAATGCTTCTTTTTGAATGCCCTAACCTAGGACACCATCAGCTGGTTCCTAACACCAATAAATACCCTTCAGATGATCGGTGAGGGACAGGGGATAAAAAGAAGAGGGGGGCAAATCCAGCCACGGAAAAAAAGGGGTGGGGGGTGGGAGGAACACACAAGTGATTCAGGGGGAGACAACAAGGGCACTCCCGGCTCTTAGCTCCGCCTACCTCTACCGCGGCCGCCACCACTGTGACTACTGAAGGCTGTTGGTGCAAGCCGTCTGATGGCACCACCGACTCTGACGTACGACGCACTGATACCAGATCCAGTGGCGGACACTCGCCGATTTTCACTGCCCAGTCGGTGTTATTTCTCTGAGGAATGTCATAGATTGCTTTCTTTATTGGATCGAAGTGGAAAGGAATGTTCTTCTATTGAAATTTATCTATGGTTTTGTGACCTGTCTTTGCCGCTTTGTAGAAAAGCCGGCAGGCATTAGAACGCCTACCCGAACTTTTGCTTTTGGTATTACTCTTCCTATCCACCCACGTCCAGGCGCGGTAGTGCTAGCGTCGTTGTTACGGGGGAGGGGATGGAAGCTACTACGTCATCATTCTCACCCTCTCTCTCTCTCTCTCTCTCTCTCTCTCTCTCTCTCTCTCTCTCTCTCTCTCTCTCTCTCTCTCTCTTTCTCTTTCTCTTTCTCTTTCTATTTATAACATATAAGCTTAATAAATACTTGCATAAATATATAT
>BOPN01007732.1:52500-54860 GCA_017312705.2 Penaeus japonicus | reverse complement strand
TATGTGTGTGTGTATGTATATATGTATATATATATATATATACATATATATATATTATATATATACAAACATACATATCACATTGGCTAAATATCATTTTTTTCGTTGAAAAATGCAACTCTTAAAAGCGTCATCACACGCAAATGCGAGAATGAATCTCCCTTTCCGAATGCATTTGCCAAATTGCAGCAGAGTGTAATTGGGAATCATTCATCCATCCCATTCTTTCTTGGTATTACCATTTCCTTGCTGATTAACAGGAAGCTAAATAAGGAGGAGTAATCGGAGAAAAAGAAGATGGGGAAAAAGAAAGAGAGAGAGAGAAAGAGAGAGGGAGGGAGGGAAGAGAGAGAGAGAAAGAAAGAGAGAGGGGGGGAAGAGAGAGAGAGTGGGAGTGAGGGAGGGAGAGAGAGAGAGAGAGAGAGAGGAGAAAGAGAAAGAAAGAGAGAGAGAGAGAGAGAGAGAGAGGAGAAAGAGAAAGAAAGAGAGAGAGAGAGAATCGGTGAAATAAGTTTGAAATAAGAAGCCGATATCCGAGGTACAATACGGCTTAAGATTATACAAGAAGTTACCAAAACATTGATTCACAGGGAATTCGCGGACGAACGAGAAAACGGAAAAGGACAGCAGGAAGTAAGGTATTAATAAGCTAGATTTGTGGAGCAGATGCTTCGCCGGGATGATCTGCACTGAGGCGAGCCCGCCTGTGTCACTCTCTTGTGAGAAAGTGTGCCAAGGGGTAGTGACTCGACCTGAGCTTGGTCCTTACCCGCCGTGATGCCCAGCCATGACAGTGACCGCCAGGCGACAGTGGAAACTCCGTAACGCCGTCCCGTTAACCACCGCGCTATCCTAGCGGCTCAGCGGGAGGTGAGCAGCTGGAACAAGTAGGGGAGACCATGTCGAAGTTCTTACGAATCTTACATTTAGATTTCGAATTTTAGATTTTCAGAATTTAATTTCCGGGGACATTCAAAGAAAATTTTCTGGAAAAGGGAAAAACGTATCCTTTTCTTGGAATGGTTCCCACAGATACGAAAATTGAATCTAAGTATCTAATACACACACACACACACATATATATGTGTGTGTGTGTGTGTGCGTGCGTATGTGTGTGTGTGTCTGTGTGTGTGTCTCTATGTGTGTGTGTGTGTGTGTCTGTGTGTGTGTGTGAGTGTGTGTATCAAGGTCTTTATTGTATACGAATTTATATACTACTATAAATGAAAGGAATTATAGCATTATAAAACTTAAACTTCCATGTTATGTGATTTGGTGACTCCCTCTTAATTATTTCCCTAGGTCCCGAGCTGCATCATCCTTGGGCATTCGGACCAGTTGACCACATCCCAAGAATTGGTCATTACCGCGTTGGCCAATCACAGCCGGGTCGGGCAGCTCCCTGCCCAATGAGAAAGAGTCACCGTTGCCCCTCCAAGTAACCCAGTATCTCTGCTCAAAATATGTCATAGATAGATTTAGACAGAAATAGTTCGACCTTCAAGTCGAGAGGACCTCCTCATCAAGGATTCCAGGTTGAGTTGTGTCTAGTGCCTTTAGTGACTTATTTCATATACTGTGCATTGTCTGTGTTTCATTAGTGTTATTGATATAACTATAGCTCAGGTATTATTAGCTTTGCGATAGGCTTAGCTTCCCCTTTGCGTGTAAATATTGTGCCCCTTATTATAAATAATGTTATATATACATCTTGAGTTATATCATATTGTTAATGTTTTTAGCTACCGTGTTTCACATCAACCCTTTATATCTTATGTGTGGGAATTAGAACAATCTCTGCTCGCCACATATTCGGGTGCCAGCGACGGGACCCGTCTTGCCCATCACACAAATTAGTGTCAGTATTTGGGATATATACCTTTTACACAAACTGGTGGCAGTGGTAGGATTCATCTTGCTCATCACATAACTGGTGGCAGCGGTGGGATTCATCTTGCTCGCCACATAACTGGTGGTAAAAGTAAGATATATCTTGCTCGTCACATAAATTGGTGATAACGCAAGATAAGAACCTCACGTCGTTAATTAGTTTTGATTACAAATATTCGTAGACCGCTCGCTACAAATATTCTGTTTCTTGTTGATTAAAAATAAATTGATAGGACCTAGTTCTTTAATTTTTTGCTCAATTTAGACATACTAGTGGGTCTTCGTTCTATTTTTTCACTACGTGACATAGTTAGTGATATCTGGAGAAATACCTCCTCCTTTTAGGTTAAAAGTGTAGAATATTAACCTAATATTTATCTAAGTCGTGAACCGCTCGCGCGTACTTAAATAACCCTTGTCTATCCCTCCTTATACGGTAACGGCTGGGACAATTATCGCCATGTTAGTAT
>BOPN01007732.1:15000-17500 GCA_017312705.2 Penaeus japonicus | reverse complement strand
ATTTTCTGCCAAAAAAGATCAATCCATCATGTAGAGATTTCACACACACCTCAAAGACTTCACAAAAGAAAACAAGATGCGACAAAGGCTGGAAAATCTTTCGTGTGACTTTCCGTCTCAGTCCTGCCGATTGCCTTCTACCACTTCAATTCCTCCGCCCAGAATCTAAATCAAATTAATGGATTCTTCTTCGTTACAAACCCATCTCTCTCTATCTCCCTCCTATGCACGCACACACACACACACACACACACACTCCTACTACAACATGTACTATGAACTGACTACAGACTACCTGCCTAGGGTGTATAGAAACTAGCCAAGAGTTAATGTAAGGTAGCCCTATATGCATTCCAACTATTGATTAGAACTTAAGGAACATAAGTGAAAAAATGCGTTTGCATGCTACATTCAGCAGCTAAAACACTCCTTTCACTTCTTCTGCTGCAATGCTCCAAGCTGGTTTCCTCTTTTCTGATAGTATGCAATGATGCAGTGCAATGTTGATGGTTTGATCTTTTGTATTAGCAACCTCCAATATTAGAACCATCAATTAGAATTAGAATCATCATTTTTATTATTATGAGTAGCATCATCATTTTTATTATTATGATTAGCATCATCATCATCGACATTATTATAATTTTATGGAAATTTATATAATTGAATCATAATTCAGCTATCATCATCATCAATTTTAATATCATTACCATTATCATATTCATTATGATAATAATAATGATGTTAATGATGATGACAACAGCAATAATAGCAATTGCAACAATTATGATAACAACAACAACAATAAACAACAGCAACAACAATAATGATAATATAGATAAGGAGGATAGATATTTATCAATAATAGTACTAGTAATAAAAGTAATAGCAGCAGAAATAGCAGAGATACTATCATTGCTTTCATTAATATGATCATTATCACCAGTCATTATAATTATCTTTATCCTGTTATCTGTAAAATTGTCTGCAAAAAAGGTGTCATTGGTGTTATTATCATTTTGGGTGATAATCACGGACTTAATTGATAATGACTAAAAAGTATTATTATATATTATCATAATTTTCATTGTAATGATCTTAGATATTACTAATTATATTCTTATCATTACCAATATCCTTATCATATATTTTCATCATCATTAAAATCCTTTTTATCATCATTACTATTGTTTTTGTTGTTTTCATTATTATAATCATAATTATAGATATTATCACTATCATTATCATTATCAGTGGCACTAACATCATCATAATCATCATCATTTTTATCGCATTATTACCAACATTGCTTTCATCATGATAATCATTCTTATTATTGTCTTTATTATTATCTTAATCCTAATCCAATAATCATCATTATTGTTGTTGTTGTTGTATCAATAGCATTATCACCATAACCAAGTTTATCGCTATAGTTTTTTACTATTGCAATTATTATCAGTATTGTTATAGTGTTTTTATCACTATTATTAAGATTTTATTGAATTTTCTTCTCAGTATGATTGTCATCATCATTCTCATTATTTTTCTCATTTCTTTTATCATTATTATTATTCCTTTATGCTTTTTTACTTACATTATTATTGTTATTCTTGCTTCAAAAAAAAATCATTAGTAATCATAATGATTGTAGTAATGAAGATAGCTTTATTTTTCTAATACAATAGTATTTGTGATAATATTTATATTAATAAAAATGGTAATAATAACGATAATAATAACGACAGTAATAATGATAATGATAATAATGATAACGGAAATTATAATAATAACAATAATAATAATAATAATAATATTTTTAAAAAGTCAATGATAATAATCACACAACAAGAACGATAATAGTAATATTGATGATAATAATATTGATGATAGAAAAAACAAAAATAAAATGACGATGAATCTTAATGATGAAGATTGCAACATCAACGATAACAATAAGTAATCATCAATGATACTATCATTAAACTATCAATTATCATTGCTATGCCATCTGCTGATACTATTGATAATAATCATACTAATGTTAATAAGATTAATGAAAAAGGAAATGATAGAAATAAAAACAATTATAAAAAATACGTGAGGTAGACAAAGGCAAATGTATAAGAAAAATGTTAAACGGGGATATATAGAGTATGAAAGAGAGAGAGAGAGAGAGAGAGAGAGAGAGAGAGAGAGAGAGAGAGAGAGAGAGAGAGAGAGAGAGAGAGAGAGAGAGAAATGAATGAACAAATGCCATATGAAATAGAAACAGGTCAGACAAACAATGTTAAACCGAGTGATTCCAAGAGCTATAACAAAGCCTGGGATAAAAGATACAGCAACACAAATAACGAAGAAGAAGAAAAAGAAAAAATACAATGACGTAAAGAATGTAAGTTCTGGTGGAAGGGGAGGGGGGAGGGGTCTTAGTGCATATGCTGTGCACTTGTATGGTGACACTGTATGGTGACACTTTCAATCGAGTACTGCCAAATAT
>BOPN01007731.1:30000-32500 GCA_017312705.2 Penaeus japonicus | reverse complement strand
AACAACTACAATAATAAGGATGATAATGATAATAACGATAATGAGTAAGTATAAATATAAATGTCATATGAATACAACTTTAATCTTGCAATAACTCATCTAACCGAACATCTTTCTTTTTTATTGAACATCAAGAAATAGATACATAAGTTAATGAATTAAATAGAGATATGATCAGTTAAAACATTGATCAAAGAGTGAATATATGATTAACAATGAGATAGCAGCTTCGAACAGCGAGTAGATAGATTAGTCAAATGAATAAAGGATGAAAACACAAACAGAGAGATGAATAAGCAAATAATTCATCAACAAACAAGTAATCCATCCTTTAATCATAGAGATAAATGAGTCACCAAGATATCGGAATGGTTCAAATTTTAAAAAAATACAAATAGTAAGATACACTTATAGGTAGATAAACAAATAAGCAAATAGATTATCG
Organism: Penaeus japonicus; assembly: GCA_017312705.2. Lineage (NCBI taxonomy): Eukaryota > Metazoa > Arthropoda > Malacostraca > Decapoda > Penaeidae > Penaeus > Penaeus japonicus. The sequence goes on along the minus strand of BOPN01007731.1, from coordinate 32,055 downwards.
AATTGAAACAAACAAGCAAGTAAACGAATGAATAACCAAATGAAAGCTCTAAAAAAATAATAATTTAAAAAAACAAAAAACATTAAACCACGAAGGTCTTCAATTCCTCAAAGACACAGACGCTAAGACCAGGAATCTCAAGCCCACCGTCTTTGCGAGTGACATAATAATCAAGTCGATGTGAGGGAAGTTGGCACTAAGTTGCGCTCGAACTTATCCTGTGATATGCAAGGTTTTCAGTCTCTTGGTTGCAACTTTAGGGGAGGGATGGGGGTGAGGGATGGGAGTGAGGGATGGGTGAGGGATGGGGGGTGGGGGATAGAAGAGGAGGTGGTAGGGGGGAGGGGGTAGGAGAAGGGAGGAGGGATGGGTGAGGGATGGGGGGGGTGGGGGGATAGAGGAGGAGGTGGAAGGAGGTAGGGGGTAGGAGGAGGGAGGGGGTAGGAGGAGGGAAGAGGGATGGGTGAGGGATGTGGGGAGGGGGGATAGAGGAGGAGGTGGAAGGAGGTAGGGGGTAAGAGGAGGGAGGGGAGGGAGAAGGGAGGAGGTAGGATGTAGGAGGAGAAGGAAGAGGTAGGAAGTAGAAGGTAGGAGGGGGAGAGGAGGAGGGGGAGGAGGAAGAGTAGGAGGATAAATGAGGTGTGTATAGGCGTATTTTTTTGGGGGGAATGGAGGCTTTTTTTGTTTGTTATGGTTTAACTTTCGTTCTTTCTCTTTCTCTCGCTATCTTTATATGTTATCTCTTTCTCTCTCTCTCTCTTTCTCTCTCTCTCTCACTGCTCTCTCTCTCTCTCTCTCTCTCTCTCTCTCTCTCTCTCTCTCTCTCTCTCTCTCTCTCTCTCTCTCTCTCTCTCTCTCTCTCTCTCTCTCTCTCTCTCTCTCTCTCTCTCTCTCTTTCTCTCTCTCTTTCTCTCTCTCTCTCTCTCTCTCTCTCTCTCTCTCTCTCTCTCTCTCTCTCTCTCTCTCTCTCTCTCTCTCTCTCTCTCTCTCTCTCTTTCTCTCTCTTTCTCTCTCTCTTTCTCTCTCTCTCTCTCTCTCTCTCTCTCTCTCTCTCTCTCTCTCTCTCTCTCTCTCTCTCTCTGTCTCTCTCTCTCTCTCTCTCTCTCTCTCTCTCTCTCTCTCTCTCTCTCTCTCTCTCTCTCTCTCTCTCTCTCTCTCTCTTTCTCTCTTTCTCTCTCTCTCTCTCGCTCTCTCTCTCTCTCTCGCTCGCTCGCTCTCGCGCTCTCTCTCTCTCTCTTTCTCTCTCTTTCTCTTTCTCTTTCTCTTTCTCTCTCTCTCTCTCTCTCTCTCTCTCTCTCTCTCTCTCTCTCTCTCTCTCTCTCTCTCTCTCTCTCTCTCTCTCTCTCTCTCTCTCTCTCTCTCTCTCTCTCTCTCTCTCTCTCTCTTTCTCTCTCTTTCTCTCTCTTTCTCTTTCTCTTTCTCTCTCTTTCTCTCTCTCTCTCTCTATTTAACTATCTACCTATCTATCTAGCTCACTCTTTTTCTCACTCTCTCTGTCGCTCTATTTGCCTTTCTTTCTCTACTTATCTCATGTTGTTCTTATTCTTGTTGTTAATGTTTATTCTTTTTTGTCTGATTTGTTCTTGCCGTTGTTTCTGTTTTGTTCTTGTTGATTTTGTTGTTGTTTTATTATTGTTGTTATTTTTTGTGTTTGCATATATCCTTATGTTGTTATTTTTGTTGCTTTGGTGTTTGTAGCTGTTTTTGTTTTTGTTTGCATCCTTTAGTAACGTTTCGATATTTATTTATATTTCTTCTTGACACTGTTTGATATTGTTTTATTCACTCCATTTTCATGTTCATTCCATTTTTATTTTTTTATTCCATTAATTTCCGATTTTTAGCGTCCTCTCCCTTCCCCTTCCCCTTCCTCTTCCCCCTTTCCCTGCCATTGTCCCTCATTTTCTCTCTCTTTCATCTCCCTCCTACTTTGTCACAGCATCTCCCACAGTCTCCTTCCCTCTTTCTCTCTCCCTCCATTCTCCCTCATTCTTACTTCCCTCTCATTTCCTTTCTCTCATTATCCCTCCCTCATTCTCTCTGCCTCTGCCTCCC
>BOPN01007731.1:20000-25000 GCA_017312705.2 Penaeus japonicus | reverse complement strand
GGAGGGAGGAGGAAGGGTGAGGGGGTGAGAGAGGGAGAGGGTGAGAATTGAGGGTGAAGTGAGGGAGAGGGAGAGGGTGAGGTGAAGGTGAGAGAGAGGGAGAGGGTGAGGGTGAGGTGAGGGTGAGGGAGAGGAGAGGGTGGTGAGGGTGACGGAGAGAAGGGTGAGGGAGAGGAGAGAGAGAGAGGGTGAGGAGAGAGGAAGGGTGAGGGTGGAGAGTGAGGGGGTGAGTGAGGAGAGGGAGGGTGAGGGTGAGGGTGAGGGTGAGAGAGAGAGGGAGAGGGAGAGGGAGAGGGTGATGGAGAGGGAGAGGGTGATGGAGAGGGAGAGGGAGAGGGAAAGGGAGAGGAGGGGTAGAGAAGGAGAGGGAGAGGAGAGGGTGAGGGTGAGAGGGAAAGGGTGAGGGTGAGAGGGAGGAGAGAGGGTGAGGAGTGAGGGTGAGGGTGAGGGTGAGGGTGAGGGGTGAGGGTGAGGGGTGAGGGTGAGGGTGAGGGAGAGGGTGAGGGTGAGGGGTGAGGGGTGGGGTGAGGGTGAGGGTGAGGGTGAGGGTGAGGGAGTGAGTGAGAGAGGGAGAGGGAGAGGGAGAGAGAGAGAGGAAAGGGAGAGGGACAGGGAAAGGAGGGAGAGGGAGAGAGGGAAAGGGAGAGGGAGAGGGAGGGGGGGGGGAGGGAGAGAGGGAGAGAGGGAGAGGGAGAGGGAGAGGGAGAGGGAGAGGGTGAGGGTGAGGGAGAGAGAGGGAGAGGGAGAGGAAGGGAGAGGGAGAGGGTGAGGGGGTGAGGAAGGGAGAGAGGGTGAGTGAGGGAGAGAGGGAGAGGGCGAGGGAGGAGGGAGAGGAAGGAGAGGGAGAGGGAGGGAGAGGGAGAAATGGAAGGGGTGAGGGGGTGAGGGTGAGGAGAGGAGTGAGGGGGTGAGGGAGAGGGAGAAATGGAGAGGGTGAGGGAGGGAGAGGGGAGGAAGGGGGGAGGGTGAGGTGAGGGGGGGTGAGAGGGAGAGGGTGAGGGAGAGAGAGGGAGAGGGAGAGGGAGGGAGGGTGAGGGAGAGGGAGAGGGAGAGGGTGAGGGAGAGGGAGAGGGAGGGAGAGGGTGAGGGTGAGAGAGAGGGAGGGGGAGGGTGAGGGTGAGGGTGAGGGTGAGGGAGAGGGAGAGGGTGAGGGTGAGGGTGACGGAGAGGGAAAGGGTGAGGGAGAGGGAGAGAGAGAGAGAGAGAGGGTGAGGGAGAGAGGGAGAGGGTGAGGGTGAGAGGGAGAGTGAGGGTGAGAGTGAGGGAGAGGGAGAGAGGGTGAGGGTGAGGGTGAGGGTGAGAGAGAGAGGGAGAGGGAGAGGGAGAGGGTGAGGGAGAGGGAGAGGGTGATGGAGAGGGAGAGGGAGGAGGAAAGGGAGAGAGGGAGAGGGTGAAGGAGAGGAGAGGGAGAGGGGTGAGGGTGAGAGGGAAAAGGGTGAGGTGAGAGGGAGAGGAGAGGGTGAGAGTGAGGGTGAGGGTGGGGTGAGGGTGAGGGTGAGGGTGAGGAGAGGGAGAGGGTGTGGGTGAGGTGAGGGTGAGGAGAGGGAGAGAGTGAGGGAGAGGAGGGGTGAGGGAGAGGGAGAGGGAGAGGAGGGTGAGGGTGAGGGAGAAAGGAGGTGGAGGAAGGGAGAGGAAGAGAGGAAGGGTGAGGGTGAGGTGAGGGTGAGGGAGAGGAAGAGGAGGGAGAGGGAGAGGGAGAGGGAGAGGGAGAGGGTGAGGGTGAGGGTGAGGGTGAGGGTAAGGGTGAGGGTGAGGGTGAGGGTGAGGGTGAGGGTGAGGGTGAGGGTGAGAGTGAGAGTGAAGGAGAGGGAGAGGGAGAGAGAGAGGGAAAGGGAGAGGGACAGGGAGAGGGAGAGGGAGAGGGAGAGGGAGAGGGAGAGGGAGAGGGAGAGGGAGAGGGAGAGAGAGAGGGAGAGGGAGAGGGAGAGGGTGAGAGTGAGAGTGAGAGTGAGGGAGAGGGAGAGGGAGAAGGAGAAGGAGAGGGTGAGGGTGAGGGTGAGAGGAAGAGGGAGAGAGAGAGAGGAGGATAGAAAAGGAGGGGGAGAGGGACGGAGGGAGAGAGAAGAACAGAAGAGGAGGGAGAAGGAGAGGGAGAGGAGGGGAGAGAGATGAAGGGAAATGAAGGAAGGGTGAAGGAGAGGAAGGGAGAGGGAGGGAGAGGATGAAAAGTAGAATGGTATGGAGAGGAATAGAGAACCATGGAGGAGGGAGAGGGAGAGGGAGAGGGAGAGGGCGAGGAGGGGAGAGAGATGAGTAGAAAAGTAGAAGGGTATAGATAGGAAGGGAAGGTGAGGGAGAGAGGAGGAAGAGAGAGGAAGTGAGGGAGCTGGAGTGAAGGGAGAGAATAGAAAATAAAAGAATAATAGACGGCGGAGGGAAAGTAAAAAGAGAAATGTAGAGAGAGAGAAATGAAGAAAGATAGAGAGAGAGGAGAGAGAGAGAGAGAGAGAGAGAGAGAGAGAGAGAGAGAGAGAGAGAGAGAGAGAGAGAGAGAGAGAGAGAGAGAGAGAGAGAGAGAGAGAGAGAGTGAGAGAGGACGAATGGGAAGGAGAAAATTTAAATATGAAGGTGGGGAGTGAGAGAAAGGAAAGGAAATGAGAACAAACAAGGGAAGTATAGATAAGATATTGATATTATTGAACATTATTACCAAAAGCATTATTATAACAATTATCAACATCATTATCATCTACATTATCATCACCCTCATCATCACTATAACATCATTGCCTTTATTACTGTTATTATTATTACACATTACGAATGATATTATTAATAACATTAACTTTTTTTTCATTGTTTTTCTTATAACTACTATTATTGTTATCATCACTATTGCTATCGTTACTATCATCATTATCAGTATCATCTTTATTGATGACATAATCATTATTATCATAATTATTAAATCATTTTTTATATTGTTATTATTATTATTAACATTATATTGATATCATTGATATTCTAATTATCATTATTATCATCACTGCTTTGATTGTTATCATTATTACTATTATTTTTATGATCATTATCATTATCATCAGTATTGTTGCTATCATTATTATCGTTATTACTATTCTCTACTATCACTGTTTTCCTAATCACTAATGTCACAGTAAATATCTTCATTATTATCATCATTATCATCATTATTTTTATTAGCCTTATCGTCATTGTTATTCTTATCATTATCATCATCATAATCATTCCTATCATTATTAAGATTATCATCATTACAATGGTCATAATCATTATAATTATTGTTATTAGTATTTTCATCATTACTATTATCACCATTGTTATTATCATTATCTTTACTAATATGATTACTATCATCATCATTTTTATTGTAATTATCATCATTATTATCATAATCGTTATCATTATTATCATTATCATTATTATTATCACCAATACTTTTGTTATTACATATATCATCACTATCATGTATTTTAGCAATATTACTTTCATCATTATATTTTTTCTTATCTCTATCATAGTTATTATCATTGTTATTATCATTCTTATCATAATTTTGATTGGCATTAGTATCATTATCTTTGTTTTGATCATAATTATGAGTATCATTATCGTTGTTGTGATTACTAGCATCACTAGCATATAATTACCATCATTATCAGTACCATTATTTTCATCACTATTATATTTGTTGTTGTTGTTATCATTATCCTTATCATCATCATTATTAGTATCATAATTATCATCGTTATGATATCTACTATCACCTTCATTATTACTTTTATCTCGATGGTCATTATAATGGTCATTACTGCTCTCCCGACCAACGATAATTATAGCGTCATTATATAATCATTATCTTTATCAGTTGCAATAATAGTAGTTTTAGTTGCATTTTTGTTGTTGTCGTTTTTCTTGCATTTTCGTCATTTCCTTGTTTATTGTCCTTACTGACAATATTAGTAGTTATTTTTGTTGTTTTATTTTGTTGTTCTTGTCGATATCGATAATATCATTATTACTATTATCATTGTCATTATTGTCATTGGTAGTAATGGTAGAAGTGGTAGTAGTAATAGTAATAGTAGCAGTAATAGGTACTAGAAGGGACAACAATAGTGTTATCATTGTTATCATTATTTTTTTCTACATTAACATCATTATCATGTCATTACTATCATTGTTTTTATCATTACTATCCTTAACTTTATGAGAACCCTTATCAAGAGAAACAATATTAGCATCAATAATACCATGATCAGTAAAAGTGAGCGAGAGTGAGGAAAAGAGAGAGGGAGAGGGAGGGAGAGGGAGGATGGAGAGGGAGGGAGAGAGGGAGAAAGGCGGGATGGTGAGAGAGGGAGAGGGAGAGACAAAGAAAGGGAGAGGGAGAGAGGGGGGGATGAGAGGGGAGAGAGAGAGGGAGGGCTATGCAGAAAGGGGTGGGATGGAAACAAGGGAAGGAAAAATAGAGGGGAAGGAAAGAGAGAAAGGAGGGAAAGAAAGAGGGGAGGGAAAGAGAGTGGGGTGAAAAAGAGAGGGGAGGAAAAGAGAGAGAGAGTAGAGGAAAAGAGAGAGAGAGTAGAGGAAAAGAGAGATAAAGAGAAGAAAAAAGAGATAGTGTGGAAGGAAAAGTGAAAGACGGGAGGAAAAGAGAGAAAGAGCGGGAGGGAAAGAGAGAAAGAAGGGGAAAAAAATGAGAACCCCCATCAAGAGAAACAACATTAGCATCAAGAATACCATGATCAGTGAGAGTAAGAGCGAGAGTAAGAGAGACGCAAGGAGCAAGAGTCTCCGAAGTCAAATGAACTGTCTGGCGGTGACTGATTGAGACTGATGGAGCCTCGGCGCTAGACTGAGAGGGAGAGGGAGAGAGAGAGAGGGGGGAGGGGATGGATGGAGGAAGAGGGAGAGGGGAAGAGAGAGAGAGGTCGGGATGGAGAGAGAGGGAGAGGGAGAGAGAGAGAAAGGTGAGATGGAGAGAGAGAGAAAGGAGGGAGGGAGAGGGAGAGAGAGAGGGG
>BOPN01007731.1:0-5000 GCA_017312705.2 Penaeus japonicus | reverse complement strand
TAGATTGCGATAGAAGTCTTCTATTACTTTGATAATTTCATTTTTATTGTATGTCGCCTCTCCGTTGGGTTTCTTTACTGCATACATTTGGTTTTTCCCTATTCCGAGCCTCCTCTTTGTTGCCTTAAGGCTGGTGCCGGCAAGCAGAGCTTCGTTTATTTTTCGTATGTTAAATTTGCGTACATCCTCTTTCTTCTTCTTGTTTATCGTCTTAGTCAGCTCTGTTGATTCTATCTTGTCTCTGATTGATGTTATTTTCATTTCCCTACGCTGTTTCATAAGCTCTTTCGTCTCTACCGAAAGCTTACTGAACCTTTCTTTTTCGTCTTTACCCCCTATTTCAAACGCAGCTTCCGTTAATATCTCACTGAATTGGTCGTTCATTTGGTCTATGTCAAGATCTTCTTCGAGAGCTGAGTATTTGTTTCGGATGTTGATACTGAATTCCGTCGCCCTCTTCTTGATGTTGGTTAGATTAGTGAGAGGCTTTTGTATGAGCTTGTTTCGTTCCCTTCTTAGCTGTAACTTAACTCTACTCCTGACCAGTCTATGGTCGCTACCGACATTTACTTTATTGATAACGGTTACTGTCTTTGTACGATGTCACGCCTATTGGTGATTATGAAGTCAATTTCGTTTTTAATGCCGGATGGTGATTTCCATATCGAGAGAGTGAAAGAGAGAGAGAGAGAGAGAGAGAGAGAGAGAGAGAGAGAGAGAGAGAGAGAGAGACAAAGAAAGAAAGAGAGAGAGAGAGAGAGAGAGAGAGAGAGTGAGAAAGACGTTCCCCCTGCAATTAATGTTTCTGAAAAAAATAAAAGAAATTTCATTCCCCGTCCAGGTTATCATCATCTAAAAAAAAAATCTTTCTTTTAGCCAAATACGAAAATGTAATCTTTCACCAACGTTTTCGAATGTTTTTAACGGAATGAATATAAACAAAGAGGGCAAATGCAACCATGCACACGAATGCAGTACTGCGATTAAATCATGACATACAAAATATAATGTATCCGTCGAATCTGCAAGAATTGCATACCGTGTGGGCCTTTTCCGTTTTAGTCCCAAAATATCATTAAACACAAAGGCTTATTGTATTGCTCTTGCTAATAATTTCCGTTTTCGCTTGGCCTGAAGAAAGGGAAATATCATTTCCATCCCTCCTTCCCACTATTTCACTTTCAAAATTTATTCCAACACACACACGCACACACACACAAAAAAATATATATATTTTATATATATATATATATATATATGTATATGTATATGTATATGTATATATATACATATATACACATCTTTATGTATATGTGTGTGCGTGTGGAGGTGCGTGCCTTCCAATGGGTTTATACATGCACAGAATACTGCGCAATATGTTTCCTTCAATGACCATGGCAAATGAAAACTGGTACTGAGAAGTTCAAGAAAAATAAATACATAAATAAAGGAAATGCCATAAATCAAAAGAAATCCATTGAGCGCGTGTAAACACCAGCGCTATTTACGTAAGTCGAGTCTAAACATTTGCAAATCTCCGTAAGAAAGATTTATCGAAAATCTGTAGAGTATTATTGGATATTGCAAGAGCAGCAGGGACTAAGTGGATGTGCCGAGATAATGGAAGTTTTATCAATGGAAAAGTTCTTAAAAGTTTCCTATTGGCGTCTTCGCCCACTTTGCCTGTTTTGGGTCATTTATCAACTCGCTTCTTTATCTTTTCATATTCGAAGTTTGTTTTAGTCTATATCCTCTGTTGGATTTTTGATCCTCTCTTTTTTTTTACTCTCATGGCCTTAATGGCTATTTGATAGTTTTAAAGGAGGATCTTTTTTTCTCTTCTCCTGTTTTTCTTTTAAATAGATACCTGTGGTAATTATTGGGTAACGATAAAAGGGTTTTGGCGGGAGATTTGATATCGGGGCGATATGGATTTTCTTATTATCATCATTATGGTCTTTAAGCACTCGATACTATGCTTGAAATCCTTCTCATATACAAGATCTTAATGGAGAATATTTCATAAGGTTACTCATACTTGAGGCTCATTACAGAACGGTTAAGATGGCTATTCAGTTGGATGCGTCATTCGTATCGGAAATTGAAGGCGTAAGTACAAGCGAGTAACATATACAACGACAATGCATACTGCTTTACCAAACCCATTTCCTAAGAATTCCTATATGAAAGCATAGAAATGTATCCACAATTTCGCATCGAAAAGAAAGCAAGCACACTACGAATAATCTAGCAAACTTGAACCCTACGAGCGAGTGTGATTTTGATTCCTGCAACAAGAAATGATGATGAGGATCAGTTTACGTGTAATCTGACTAAGATACATTTTTTTTCCCTCTTTGTTTGACCCATTGTTCGGGTTATAATGGGTTGCAAAGTGAATATCAACTTTTCTACTTCAACTTGGGGCGTGGAGGCCGAGGGCGGAGGGGAGAGAGAATGAGAGAAAATGGGAACTCGGATTGGCAACGGAGGCGGGGAGAGAGACAGAGAGGGAGAATTGAAGGTTCGCACTCACGCCAAATGAAATAGTATCCGTAGGAAATTGCCCTCTATACCTTTCTTTTACATGTATATACATACACATACACACATGTATATATACATATATATATGATATATGTATATATATATATATATATATATATATATATATATATATATATATATATATATATATATATGTGTGTATATATATATATGTGTATATATATATATATATGTGTATATATATATATATATATATATATATATATATATATATATATATATATGTATATATATATATATTCTGTTTTCATTATCATCTAAATCATTATCATTGTTATCATTATTAGTAATTATTACCCATCATTACCATTTTTATTATTATCACTATCATTATGATTACTATTGTTATTATCATTATTGTCACTCTTATTAGCATTATCATTTTCAGTATTGTTGTTGTAATTATCATTATCATTATCAACACTCTTATTAGCATTATTGTTATCAATATTATCAGTATGTTATCATTATTATCAATGTTATAATGTTATATTGTCACATTGTCATCATCATTACTCTCATCATCATTACTCTCATCATCATTATCATTGCCATTATCATCATTATCATTATCATTGTTAATATCATAATTATCCTTATCCTTGATATTGTCATGATTATCATAATTGATATTGCTATTGTCATCATCTTTATCGGTATCACTTTTAATGTTATCATTACTTTCATCATTGTCATTATGATTCTTATCCTCATCATCATTATTGTCATTACTATTGTGATTATCATCATCATCAACATTATTATCATCATTAAAATTATTATTATCGATATCATTATCATCATTATTTTTATTATTGTTATCATCTTTACTACTGTTATCATTATCATTGTTGTTATTATCATCATTTTGATTATCTTCATTGTTATCATCATCATTATTATTATAATAATCATCCTTTCTTTTATTACTTTTATCATTAACTGCTATCATCATTGTTAATATCATTATAATCTTACTACCACTGTGTCTATTATTTTACAATTTTCATCATCATTTTCATTATTATTAAGTATAATCATTAGGTGTAATCATCATTCTCATTAGCTGCTACCATCATTATTCTATCTATCATCCTCGTCTTTCCCTTATCGCCAAATCGTAACCGAAACAACACCACTCAAAATAACGACAATAATAACGCCAATACCTGTACCATTCGCCCCCCCCCCACCCACTGGCTATCACCCCCCCCCCCCCCCCTGGCACATAAAGCATTAAATGAAATTCTCTTAAGCCCGGCGCGACTCGGTGGCAGCCAGCTCGCAGTCTATCTCACTGAAGAAGATTGTTTTGGGACCTGGGAACCGTTCTCCTCGAGGGACACATCAAACCCAAACTTCAGAAAGAAAATCAACTGTAGTATCTCATCTTTCTTTTAAGATTTCGCTTCTCGCGGGCTCTCTTGTGTCCTCTACTGTCTTTTGTTTTTTTGTTTTTTTTCTTTTTTTTCTTTTCTTTCTGTCTTTCTTTCTATCGTCTTTTCTTTTTATTCGGGTTTTCTGTCGTCTTTCATTTCTGCTTTCGTCGGGGATTACCGGAGGGGCTCCCTTGCTACAAGAAGTTTGCGAAACACGAGCCGCTTCGCAACTGTTTGGTCGACTTAAAATGGAGGGAAATATCTCGATGCTAATTTTGGGTTCTCTTAGTTCAGCGCTTGAATAAGGCTTTCTCGGATTACGTTTCCGCCTTTTACCGAAATGTGGATGAAATCGGGAGAATAGAGATGGTTAAAGCATTATCCACTTTAGGAACTTGTTGTCTTGCATAATATTCTGGCATCTGAACCTCTACGCAGCTTGTGACTCTCTTACATTTTCAGAGGGAATTACTTCCAGAGATACCATAAGTTGGAGTGTGTGTGTGTGTGTGTGTGTATGTGTGTGTGTGTGTGTGTGTGTCTGTGTGTGTGTGTGTGTGTGTGTGTGTGTGTGTGTGTGTGTGTGTGTGTGTGTGTGTGTGTGTGTGTGTGTGTGTGTGTGTGTGTGTGTGCCCCTCTTCCCTCTTTCGCGTGAATGAAGTTGTTCTCAGATGCTTATAAATGACATCAACGACTCTCTTCCGATAAAGGGAAAGGCATTTCGAGCAATGTGGCTGATAATCATCTTCCTTTCCATTACATTTACCCTTTCTTTTGAAAAATGAAAGAAAGACACGCGGGAATAAAATCATACTAGCGTAGATTGTCCAACACCCTGAGGTATGATTAGCGAATCGCCTTTTTTGTCTCGATTCTTTTTTTCAGCAAACCTTTCTTTCTGGATTGAGATTAGACGGAGAGAAGCAATGAAAGGAAGAATAGTAATTATATTCGATAGATATACTTAACCTCCCAGTAAAAAGAGAGAGATTTGTTATATACACGTGTGTGTGTATTTGTGTATATATACATATATATATATTTATATATATA
>BOPN01007730.1:10000-20000 GCA_017312705.2 Penaeus japonicus | reverse complement strand
TCCATGTTCCCTAACTTCCAGCTCAACGACACCCATCTATCGTGGAAACCCAAGACTACCCATCGCGGATTTTGGGTATAACACGAGCGCCCCGGCACCCCAGACCACGAAGTCTCTGACATCAGCGGAAAAGGTCATAATAAGATGAGAAGTCAAGAGGACCACCTCACCGATCCATTGTACGACCTACGACCCGCCCGCAGACGACCCATCCACCTGGTTAAAAAAAAAAAAAAAAATCTATATGTAAAGAAACGCAGGCTATTTTATTTTCGTTATGTTTCGTTACGAATTAGGATTTTCTATGCTGTGATTTTTATTTTTTTCATGTTCAATTACGATTATCAAAGAGGAGCCAACATTGTCTTTAAGGGCGCCTGGCAAAGTCAACCCAACTGCACTTTTGAGGTACAGGGCATCGCACCAGTTACGCCTGACCACCGTAACTAGCTCCCTTGTTACCCAAAGCCACAATGGCGTTTGAATCGTGTGGCCCAGAGGCTAGTCACTGTCCGACTCCCACCCTCGGTGCAGTGACACCACCAGTCGAATTACAGAATAATTTTATGTATGTATTCTCTAATGCACTTCCACCTTTCAAATATTATATCGCAGGAAGTCATAGCGAGATCTTATTCTGGAATAAGCTGATCCTAACACATTTTTAGATTTCTAAATTCTATGTGCTCTTTCAGCAATTTGCAAGTTCCTATAGTCTATGTTCATTTAAGCTTCTTCCGAACTTCAATTACTATGCGAGCTTGTCACAATGTATTGTTGATATCTTCTCATTTCACTTAAGAAATCATACCTTTGCTTTAATTACTTCCTCTCATAATGACTCTGTATTCACAGCCAACCTATATTTACTGTAACCATTTATTTCTATTTTTTCCATGCTATATGTATTTTGGTGGGCCACCTCTTAGGGCCCACCTGTTTATTGCAGTCATTCATTTTATGTTGCCATGAGACCAGTCTTAATGCCTACTCTCTCACTACAATTACACCGCATTTGAATAATTTCTCATATCTTACATATTACATGTTTACTGGGGCTACTGATAAGTGCTCATTGGTGCCGCTGTGCCGGCCAAGAAATATGATATGATTTAGCTTATGGTTGAATGTCACAGCTACCTGCAAAGTCTGGTGTAGATAACCTTCAATGACCAGGAGCCTGCTTGTTGGGTGATTTTTTTTAGCTAGCTTATAGTAGTTAAAGCCTTGTTATTTCTCAGACTAAGATACAACCCTTTGTTACAATCAATCACCTTACCGTGGTGCAGAGGCTTGCGTGCGATCAGTGAGGAAGGAGGCTGTACCAAATATGTTCAACAAAGTTGGAGAGGCTTCTTCTGAGACGCCAGACGAAGAATTGATCACCCGCCAATGCACATTGCGCCAGTGCTAAGTGGGTTAGACCTATCACTTCTCCATGAATTTAAACCATCAAAGATTACCGGCCGTTCCTGTTGAGTCAGCGGAATATCAAGGCTCAACCAGCATCACATACAAGAAGAAATTCAAGGGGTAGGTGTGATGTGCCGCAAGAATGCCACTAACCCAAAACAACTAGAAGAACTAGCACAGAATAGCACTGGATCGGCAAAGATGGAAAGAATTGGGGAAGGCTTATGTCCAACTACGGACCCTTACAAGCTGAGAAGAAGATACAATGGGGACTGTCTAGTAGCATGTGGTCCAGGTGATGTAAGGCACTGTTATTGCATATCATGTGACCAAAACACTGATTATGCTTTTCTCTTCAATTCAATGCTATTTTGCTGAAATTCCGTTTTGACCTGATGCATCCTGTTTCCTGTGTCCATTTCTGCCTCTGAACTGCAGCCGCCATGCAGCTGCATTTCCTAGTGAAAGCCCTGGGGCATAGAAAGCGACTCAAGATTCGTACTTAAGGACACAGAAGGAACCCTGGGCAGATCAGACAGAGACATGAGACAGAGAGAGAAAAGAGGCAGAACAAACAGCTCTGATCTCCAGCCTTTGGCCGAAACCAAGTGTATAACTGAGTCCACCAATAAAGACCATGGCACGTGAACGTCTATCTTTATTATCCACCGGGTACAACAGCGCTGGCAGCTAGAGGCTTACAACTAATGGCATCAAGTGGCTTACAAAGAGAGAGAGAGAGAAAGAGAGAGAGAGAGAGAGAGAGAGAGAGAGAGAGAGAGAGAGAGAGAGAGAGAGAGAGAGAGAATCAGAAAAAAAAAAAAATAATGCAGCTGTCCAAGCTTCCTATGTCGGTAGTGATACCTTAGATTCCACAGGTGCTGGGTGTGGGAAGGCTAGAGTACCATGGCTAGATGCAACAGCTGATGTAGCATTATCATGTGTCATTGTAGTTGAAGTGCTTCTGGTTGAAGAAGTTTCTGAAACGATAGATGCAGAGGTAAGTGGCATGGTTGTTGGAGCAGGTGAAGAGGCCAGTGGATATAGGGGTGCATCCTGTGGAATTGCAAATGATTGTTGGGTTGCAGGAATTAAAGAAATGGACTGTGTACACTGAGGCTTATCATAAGTGCATGGAAAAAATGTTTCACGCTCCATTTGTTCCTCTTCTCTTTGATTTCTCTCCAAATTCTCTTCATTCTGTTTTCCTTGCTTGTGTTCTTTGTTTTTCACGCTCTATCTTTGCTTCTTCTTGCTGTGTGGGAAGGCAACTGACGCTGGGTTTTGTAGGTTTTCTTGCCCATTATGTGGTTTTAGGGTAGAAAAAAAACAAACAAATAAACACTTGAGCCTCCCCTTAAAAACACATTTTCTTCGAAATGGGAGATTTTGAAACGCTACAACTTAAATCCCTAAAGAAAACGGGTTCAAGTCCAAACCGTCGATATCTCTATTAATATCACTGCTTTTGGTGAAGCACTGAACTTCTCTGTATCCATATGAAGCTGCATTCCTTCTGTGTCATGTATTGTGTGTAGATGTAACAGATGTAGGTTCTAATCATACGGCTATTAAGTGGAATCTCCCTTTATTCTTGAAGCCGGACGATGGACACAAGCTTTTGTTGACAAGATTGCTCCCCCGAGTAGGATGCACAGTGTTGCCATCCAGTAGTGCTATAAATATAATTGATAGATGATCTTGTGAATTAACACTTTGTAGTATTATAATTGTACATGAAATATACACTACTGTATATATAGAGATCATTCATGGTTAGGTTAATTTTGTTTCAACTTTGTTCTTTTTACTGCCATCTATATATAATTTAGTTAATTAATTCAGCGAAGAATTCTCTTGGAATGCCAAGCTGAATTTATTCAGATTACAACTTTCAATCATTCTATCGTCATACTTGTCATTTCTGCAATATTCAATCAAGTGATTCACTCGGCTGATCTATATAAAGAAATTGATTCAATTTAAAAATATATAAACTGCGTGTTTTATTTTTTTTATTAGCAATTCTTTATCAATGCATGAGAATGCAAATTAATTACGCCCAAGCATCACAAAATATTATTGGAAATCAAGTACATGAATGGAAAAATCCCTAGTCACATTTAACATGATTAATTCAAAAGCAGACCTTGGTATATGTATATATATATATATATATATATATATGTGTGTGTGTGTGTGTGTGTGTGTGTGTGTATATGTATGTATATATGTGTGTGTATATATATGTATATATATATATATATATATATATATATATATATATATATATATATATATACTGTATGTATATATATATATATATATATATATATATATATATATATATATATATATATAAATCATGTGGGAAGTATTATACTATGATGACACATAATTTATAACCTCCATTTGTACCCAAAATAGGCGTGTGTGTCCGCAGAGTTAAACTACTCACACTCACTAACATAGTCTCATTATCGCAATCTACAACTTTAGAATTTTGGTGATCAATCTGATTAATAAAGCTTGTTCTATAATCGAATAAACGAACGAAGTATATCTGAAATAAATTAAACTTTTCAACAAAAGCAATGCCTTTAGGTGGCCCCTTTACGCAACACTATGATAATTGAATTTGGAATTTGATACATCGCTTTAATGGACATAAAGGCGAATTTGATAACGATATTAGAGTGACGGGTTGATTGATGTATGTGTGTGTGTGTGTGGTAGGGTGAGGGCTGGGATTGGGGGGTGGGGGTGGGGGGTGGGAGTAATGCTCTGTGTGTCTGTATACAGTATACGTGTTTGTGTATGAGATTGTGTGTGTGTGTGTGCTTGTGCGTAGGTTTGTGTGTGTGTTTGTGTGTTTGTTTGTGTGTGTGTATGTGTGTGTGTGTGTGTAGGTTTGTGTGTGTGTGTGTGTGTTGTGTGTGTGTGTGTGTATGTATGTGATTGTGCTTGTGCGTAGGTTTGTCCGTGTGTAAGAGAAAGAATGATTGTGTATGTCTTGTGTACTCTGTTTTCTCTTAGATAATTATTTCCCCGCCCTTCGCACATTCTAACCAGGAATATTTAAGAAAAGGACGTTCATTATGTGTAATACCATTTGCTTATCATATCTAACAACAAACTGTGATTCAATTGTAGTATATCTATGTGTATGCTAACTTTTTTAGTCATATATCTTCTGTGTCCATTTTATCACTACTGTCATTTTCAAATATTGATTGCTATCCTACAAAAATATCCGGTCAATAACCATTATGGAATTTGGTTATCATGTTAAGTCCTTTAAAACAATATATATAGAGCAGACTGCTTTTGAAAAATCACCGTTTGAATATACTATTATCTCCGTTTATCGGTTTATATCGAAATGTTAAATATACATATCACTCTCTCGGTGAGTATGTGTTTGCGTCTGTGTGTCTGTGTGTCTGTGTTGTGTATGTTGTCACTGCATGTTCTGATTCACGTTGTTTCCATAGTGCTAGCAGTCTTTCCTGCACAATATAAATCCTGGATTACGTGTGAATCTATTTTTTGAGTTGAATCTTTCATTCCGTGTTTGACTTTCTCTGTTTTTTTTTTTTTTTTTTTTTTTTTTTTTTTTTTTTTTACTTTTTCTGAGTCTCTGAGTCTCTGTGCGTGTCCCTTTCTCCCTTTGGTTTTCCTCTTCTCTTTTTCTCTCTGTATGTTTGTCTTCTTTTATTGAGAATGTGTTTATCGATCTGTCAGTGTGTATTTTTGTCCGCATTCTGCGTCTGTCTGGTTTTGTCTCTATCTGCCTCTCTCTCTCTCTCTTGTCTCATCTTCCCCTCCCTCCCTCTCTATCTGCATCCCCATCCTCTCCACCTACCCCCCTCACCCTCCTCCTCACCTCCCCACCCCTTACCCCCCTCCCCACCTCCCACCCCTTACCCCCCTCCCCACCTCCCACCCCTTACCCCCCTCCCCACCTCCCACCCCTTACCCCCCTCCCCACCCCTCACCCCCCTCCCCACCTTCCCACCCCTTAGCCCCCTCCCCCACCTCCCCACCCCTCACCCTCTCCCCACCCATAACCCCCCTCCCCCACCCCTTACCCCTCTCCCCACCCCCTCCCCCAAATCCAACTTTCCATCCGGCAATTCGCTCGAAGGAAGCCAGCCTCTCCGCTTTAAGGCACCGGTACTCTCGACGCTAGAAACTGCCGTCCATTACGTGATAGTCCGATGCAACACAGGGCTTCGGTTTGTAATAGGAAGACATTTTTTGGTAGGAGAGAGTCTCGAAAAAATGAAATTAAATTAGGGGAGAAAAATTGTTTGATTATTGTTATTATTATTATTATTATTATTATTATTATCATCGTTGTTGTTGTTATTGTTTGCTGTTATTATTGTTGTTTTATGATTGATGTTGTTTTGTAGTGGTGATTATTGCTTGTATTATTATTGTCGTGATTGGTAATTGTATTGTTTATGGTCATTGTCACATTTGTTTTTTCCTTGGTGTCGGTATTAGTATTATCAGCATCATAATTATCATAGTCATAATCATAATAAGGGATCGTAAGTTCCCTTAAACACACAAACACACACACACACACACACACACACACACATATATATATATATATATATATATATATATATATATATATATATATATATATATATATACATGTGTGTGTGTGTGTGTGTGTGTGTGTGTGTGTGTGTGTGTGTGTATATATACATACATATATATATATATATATATATATATATATATATATATATATATATATACATATATATACATATATACATACACGTATTATTATTAGGTATAGTGATAATAATACATATGTTTAATATTATATTATCTGTGATTTCTATTATCATTATCATTATTATCATCTCTAACATTATCATTCCTATTACAATTATAAAATCATTACTGTTGTTAGTATTATCATTATCATTATTTTATCAATATTATTATTATTGCCATTATCGTTACTAGTATTTCCCTCATTACCATTATCTTTATCCTCCTCCTCCTCATTGTTGCTATTCCTTATTCTTATCAATCTCATAATTTACATCATTATCTTGTTGGCATTATTTTCATAATTAGTACTATTTTGGTTTTGCTGTCATCATTGTTATCATTATCAGAGAAATATAGATAGATAGATAGATAGATAAATAGAGAGAGAGAGAGAGAAAGCGAGAGAGAGAGAAGAGAGAGAGGGCAGAGAGAGAGAGAGAGGGGGGGGGAGAGAAAGAGAGAGAGAGCGAAACACACCTAAACACACCTAAACACAAGCAAACCACACGCGCACACAAGCTAAACACACGTACACACAAGTAAAGCACACGTACATACAAGCAAAACACACGAACACACAGCAAACCACACCTAAATACAAGCAAAACACACGTACACGCAAGCAGAACACACCTAAACACAAGCAAACCACACGTACACACAAGCTAAACACACGTACACACAAGCAAAACACATCTAAACACAAGCAAAACACACGTACACACAAGCAAACCACACCTAAATACAAGCAAAACACACCTAAACACAAGCAAAACACACGTAGACACAAACAAAACACACGTACACACAAGTAAAACACACGTACACACAAGCAAAACACACGTACAAACAAGCAAAACACACATATGTACACACAAGCAAAACACATCTAAACACAAGCAAAACACACGTACACACAAGCAAACACACGTACACACAAACAACAAAATACGTACACGCAAGCCATGCAAGCAAAGCTCGGAAAGACAAAGATTTTTCCCAATTCCCAAAGTTGCTTTTCTCTTGTATACGAAGCAAGACTTTTTTTTTAACTTCAGTTTTGAATTTTCCTTTTTCTTAAATTTTGAAGAACCGAGTGATATCGGAGCGTGTTTAGTATGTAGTGCATATTAACCTTGCTAATATTTCTAATATTGTAGTATTTGTACACTGAACTTTCATTCTTATTTTTATAGATTATCATTATTATACATGTACGTGTACGCTTTTCTATGTGCACACGATGTACATTCATGAGTGTATTCAGTTTAATGAGATAGGCCTAAATGGTAGAATATAATTGCAATATCATCAGTTACAATAGGAATGATTATTGAATGTATATCACAAGAGGTTTAAACGTCAGAAGTGTAATATTGTGTTCATTAGGACAAACATCTATTATAATGGAGTCTCAGAATTGGGATAATGAGGTGTCAAAATTGACTCAACATTTAATGCTGACAGCAAAGATATGATTTCCATTATAAACTCTCAGTCCACGGAAAAAATGAAAATGTTTAGAGAGAGCTTTTTTTCAACAATTTCTTAAGGTTTAAAAAAGAAGTATTTTACAGTATTTTTGTTTATGTACACGAAAAATCTTGGCGAATATTCATCACTGTATTTGATTTAGAAATCATTCACTTGGACTAGAATTAGGGGAGGTGCCATGTCATTCAATTATACAGAAAAAAAACCCTACTTTGGGAACCGAGTTATACAATGGCAGTTTGTAGCATTGAACATTGCCGGCTTAGTCGAATGCATGGCGGGTGAACTGCCTAAAAAAGATACTAATCCCAATCACATTTTTTGGGAAGATGATGATAAAATAAGGAAAGGAAAAAATAATATTTCATGAATATTTAAATGTAGCTATTTACAAATTATTTGTAAATCTATAAATTATCTGTTTCATATTCTTTTAGGAGTAAGAATTTTATTTGAATTTTCTTTCACCAACGACAATTCTTAAGTACTTTTATTCTTACCTGAGGGAGAATTTACCAGCCAAGATACCAGGACCAGTGATTTTCAAATATTTCCACGAGATTTCATAACTGTTCTCTAAAGTGTTCAAAAGAAAATTCTTAGGAAATATCGATATAGAGAGAATTTTTATTCCTCATTGTAAGTGAACAGCCAAACATTAGTAAATAACTTATTTCTAATTTGACTTTTCATTTCCTTATTCTATCATGGTCGTCATTTACGTCACTGAATTAATCAATTAAGGATTAAAAGGGATTTAGTGGTAACAAATACGAAATGGAATAGAGATAATTCATGGTTACAAAAAAAAAAAAAAAAAAAATCCGGCAGTCTTTGGCATTTGTTTACCTAGTTGCCAAATGTCGTCGGGGTTTTAACTGGACATGACTAGTTCCACTCATACATAAACGGAAAATCGCAGAATTAATGATAAAAAAAATATAGGGAAATGTATTTTTCGCCCAACAAAGTGATGAGGATTTTATGAAGTGTATTAATCAGATAACCACACGAGTAATCAAAATTTCGATCAAACAATTTCGTATAGGCCTATATTTCTAAATGAACATAATGCATTTTTGCGGTTTTTTTGTGACACACCAAATTATCTTTTGCGGTAACAATTTATGACCATGGATACAGCCATACTATCATCAAATTATTCAAAGAATTATCATATTGATTATGATTAAATAACAATAATATTTTGATTGTGATTGAGCGATCGGTCACAAAAAATATTCTTGTACTATTTTTTTCACCCTAATTCCACCCCCTCTCTCCCCCTCCCTCCCCAACCCTTCCTACCTCCACCCTAATTCCACCCTCTCTCCCCCCTCCTTCCCCAAGCCCTCCCGCCCTCTCCCTCCTCACCCCTCCTTCCCTAACCCCTCCTATCTCCACTCTCCCCCTCCTTCCCCAACCCCTCCTACCTCCACCCTAATTCCACCCCCTCTCTCCCCCTCCTTCCCCAACCTCTCCTACCTCCACCCTAATTCCACCCCCTCCCTCCCCAACCCCTTCCTCCCCAACCCCTCCCACCCTCTCCCTCCTCACCCCTCCTTCCTCAACCCCTCCTAACCCCACCCTTATTCCACCCCCTCCCTCCCCAACCCCTCCTTCCCCAACCCCTCTCACCTCCACCCTAATTCCAACCCCTCTCTCCCCCTCCTTCCCCAACCCCTCCTAACCCTCCCTCCCTAACCCCTCCTACCCCCACTCTCCCCCTTCCTCCCCAACCCCTCCTACCCCCACTCTCCTCCTCCTTCCCCAACCCCTCCCTCCTCACCCCTCCTTCCCTAACCCCTCCTATCTCCACTCTCCATCTCCTTCCTCAACCCCTACTAACCCCACCCTTATTCCACCCCCTCCCTCCCCAACCCCTTCCTCCCCAACACCTACCTCCACCCTAATTCCACCCCCTCTCTCCCACTCCTTCCCTAACCCCTCCTATCCCCACTCTCCCCTCTCCCCCTCCCTTTCCCAACCCCTCCTAGCCCCACCCTAATTCCACCTCCTCCCTCCCCAACCCCTTCCTCCCCAACACCTCCTACCTCCACCCTAATTCCACCCCCTCTCTCCCACTCCTTCCCTAACCCCTCCTATCCCCACTCTCCCTCTCCCTCCTGCCTTCCTCTATTACCCCAGTTCCGCCCCCTCTCCCCCTCCTTCCTTACCCCCTCTAGTCCCTCCCCCCTCTCCTCTCCCCCTCCCTTTCCCAAAGTCTCTCGAGCGACATAGTGCATTAGGTGATTAACACAGGTCAGTTTAGGGCGAAACTCGACTAAAT
>BOPN01007729.1:45000-47500 GCA_017312705.2 Penaeus japonicus | reverse complement strand
TGTAAGTGTTAATGGATATAACTATATCTCAGGTATTATTAGCTTTGCGATAGGCTTAGCTTCCCCTTGCGTGTATATATCGTGCCTCCCTTGTAAATAATGTTATATATATATATCTTGATTTATAATATATTGTTAATGTTTTTAGCTACCGTGTTTAACATCATCCCTTTATATATTATGTGTGGGAATTAGATCAATCTCTGCTCGCCACATATTCGGGTGCCCATCACACAAATTAGTGTCAGTATTTGGGATACATACCTTTTACACAAACAGGTCGTAGTAGGGACACATCTTATACCCATCACATATATATATATATATATATATATATATATATATATATATATATATATATATATATATATATATATACATATATAAACAGAGAGAGAGAGATAAATATATTTATATATATATATATATATATATATATATATATATATATATATATATATATATATATATATATATATATATATAACTATATATATATATATATATATATATATATATATATATATATATATATATATATATATAAGAAATTACACAAGTGCTGTAGAAAATTAAAAAAAGAAAGAATGCCACAAAAATCTAGCCCTTTCAAAGGCAGTGAGATGCCTAATGTGCCACAATATAAATGAAGGAAAACACTGAGTTATACCATCTATTATAGTGATTTACAGTATATTCAGACATCTGAGGACGTCTGCATATATTTCTAATATAAAACCATACCATCCAAGCAAACCAACAGAAAGTGAGTCAAATATCGCTTAACACTCCCATAAATGCCACGTTAACACCAGTGCCAAGGGTCAAAGGTGATCAACTACCATCCAACATCTGGCTTGAGTAAAATCCATCCCTAGTTTGTGAGTACATTATACAATAGAATCACATATGTTATGCTTCCAGTGTTCATAAATCTAATCATGCAACCACACTGATTATCAGTCTGGGAAATTATTTGTAATGAAAGCCCAACACAAGATATGGTCAAGGTCACACTAGGACGCTCAAACAGTGTAGGTACCAACTAGTAATTACCTCTCCGAATTGTTGCCAGATATATGTATACCATTACATACTATATATATTTAAACAAATTATAATGCATGGGCACATTATAATTTACGTGTGTGTGTGTGCATGCATGGACGCTGTTATGTATGGGTGCTGTGTGCATACACACAGGTGTATACATACGCTTGGAGTATGTGCATAATTGCTCATTTGTGTGTATATATATATATATATATATATATATATATATATATATATATATACATATATATATATATATACGCTGAGCATTCGCGGGCACAATTTGTATATAGTAATGAATATAAGTGGGGGCACGGGAGCGCGCATAACCATGCAAACATGCATTTTTGCGTAGGCCTTGCACGTATATATATAAACAAATGTCCATTCTCACATGAGTAGACCGGAAGGTCGTGAGATAGATCAGGGGATACTAAGATCTCCTAATAATATGCGAGACTAACTCAAACATGTTATTTGAGATTAATGGTAGCCTCTGGACTAAAATTACTCCCCCCACCATGTACAATGCCGACAGGTGGGGGTATCAGGCCACACCCCCTCTTAAATATGATTTCCCAGTCAAGACAATGGCCCTCATTCCCCGGAAGCGAAGGAGCTCCTGGTCATGGCGGCGATCAGGTTGGTTCTGGAGCAGAGGGTGCTAAAAATATCTGGTTAGACCCAAGCCGCCTAAAGACGATGAATTTATGCATATACAATGTAAGGACCCTGAGAACAGAATCTGATCTTCTGACACTGCTTGAGGAACTTTCATTTATTAAATGGGAGATTGTAAGGCTTTCTGAAGTTAGGAGACTAGGCGAAGAGCAGAAATTACTAAATGATGGACACTTATTATATTGGTGAGGTAAACCCTTGGATAGCAAACAAGAATCAAGAGTAGGTTTCTTAGTTCACAAGCGACTCGCAATGAATGTTAGGGAATTTTACAGTGTGAGCGAAAGAGTAGTTTCTGTAATACTGAAACTAAATAACAGATATAACCAAAAATTATCCAAGTGTATGCTCCTTCCAGCAGTCATAGTGATGAGGAGATAGAGAGTTTCTATGAAGATGTGCAAGCAGCTACCGATAGAGCAAAAACCCATTTTACCGTGATTATGGGGGATTTTAATGCCAAGATAGGAATAAGGGAAGATGGAGAAACCTCGATTGGGAAACATGAATAGGCTTCCAGAAATGAGAGAGGACAAAAGAGAGCTGATGGGAATTCTTCGAAGCTTGATCATAGAATTATGAATACATTCTTCGAAAAACCCAGGAGGGAATGGACATGGAAATCACCATCCAGCATTAAAAACGAAATTGACTTCATAATCACCAATAGGCGCGACATTGTACAAGACGTAACTGTTATCAATAAAGTAAATGTCGGTAGCGACCATAGACTGGTCAGAAGTAGAGTAAAGTTACAGCTAAGAAG
>BOPN01007729.1:27500-30000 GCA_017312705.2 Penaeus japonicus | reverse complement strand
TGCTCAAGTCTGCTCCTTTGGCTGATGTTATTGCACAAACATAGAGCAATGTGGCGAATCCCATCCAGACCCCACCATCGTGTGTATATGTTTGTTTGTGTGTGCTTGTTTTATGATGAACATTTTATTTCTGATGGTTTTTAATTAAGAATATGTTCCAGCAGCGTTGTATATGTTTTATTTGCGAGAAAGATAGATGAAAGACAAAGGTTGATATCACAGAAATATCTCAAATCTTTACTTGGTTTCCGTAGACTTTTGTTACTAAATTGCTATTTTCGACCAATGTGCGGCCCACCATTTGATACCGTTTACATGTCACATCAGGATGTGAGGTCGTTGTCATTACCAGTAACGTTATTGCTATCAATATTAGCCTTTTTATGGTGACGTTGGTGGTGTTAGTGTTTTTTTTTATCATTATTGAAATGATCATTATAATCATTATCATGGTAAGGATGACGTGATGATACTGCTAATGATAATAGTATTGATAATGATAATAGTAATAATAATTATAACAATTATAATAATTATATTGATAATAGTAATTTATATTCTATATTGCTATTATTGTTGTCGCTTTTATTATGATGACAACAATAATAGTAATCATTATTATCAAAATAACAATGAAAACCATCACGGCCATCATCATCATTACTAAAATCCCCATAATCATCATCAACATCCTCATAATCATCATTTTATCATTACTAATATGATCATTAACATTATCCTATCATTAGCATCAACCTTATCGCATAAATCTCTTACTCTCAGAGTGCGAGGCTTCAATGAAATAATCGGTCTTGAAGGCCTGGTAAAAACCATGTTTGAATCGCAATTTACCCTTGTCTTTTATCTAATTGTTGCCGTTATATAAAAATGCTGTAATATTTACCTAAAATACATATTAATCTATCATCTCTGTGAATTCAATACAAAATGCAGTCTGCATTAAAATATATATAAAGGTGAGAGTGAACAAAATGCTCGCACCTGAAATCCATCATTCAGTTATTTTCTTTATTTATCATACAAATATGACCTCTGTTTCAAGGACTATTTATAAATATCATATGCAATGAATCTTTATTTTTATTTGTTTTGTCTTTTGGTGTCTATCAATAAAAAGAAAGTCCATCATAAAATAATTTCTAAAGAGGTTCATGTAAACCCGTTTATAATTTGATGTAGAGTATTTCGCCAGGATCGAACACATCTAAAATTCTCCGAAAGCGTTGTTTGTATACATCTACTGCAAATAATGAGTCACGGCGAATTTAAGACTTTTATCAACAACATAGAGGTTGTAACATATCAATGCTGTTTTATTCTGACTCGATGATGGAAAAAATGTTTGATTTTAAATTTACTCTCTTTTTAAGTAGTCGGCAGTCGATTTCAATATAACGAACACAGATAAAACTCTGATGCTTCATAACTATTGCAAATAACGCTGAAACAAATCTTTCATTTATTCTAAAAAATGATAATCTATCCCGTGCAGACTCTCTGTCATTATCAATATTGTATTTTGTAACGCTGATATCCGCAAAATGTTTTCTGTCTTTCTTTTTTTTTTTTTTTTTTTTTGTAATGTCACCGAGACGATAAACCAGTGAAATACATCTTTAGAATAAATGAAGGATAGGTATAGTAAAGAATATGGAGAACTGCGTTGGTTGAACGTCAACCTGAAAAGCAAATGCAGATATATATCTGAACACAGATGTATGTATATGTATATACACATATATATGTATATATATATATATATATATATATATATATATATATATATATATATATATATACATATGTGTGTGTGTGTGTGTATGTGTGTGTGTGTGTGTGTGTGCGCGTGTGTGCGCGCGCGCGTGCGTGTGTGCATCCGTGTGAAAGAGAGAGAGAGAAAGAGATGGAATAATTCAATGCCGCATTAATGCATTTGTATAGCAAACCTCCCTGACCCGGGGTTGACCCTCTGCCGCCCTCAAGCATTATCCCGAGAGCTCAATACTAAACCAACTCGACCACACGACCCAACAAAAGGATTGTCAAACTAGGATCAGACTAGCACCATCGAATTGACCTATCTACTCATAGTGGAAAAATGATAGCGAAGTTTTACTGACAATCTCCGTGGGCACTCGGTGGCATTGGCTCAGAAGTTAAAATACAAAATCAGATGACCTGAGGTTACTAAATAAGATGGAATTATGCAATGCTGCGTTGATATAGCATTATCCGTAAAACTTCGCTATTAGTACTCCAGTATAAACTAGTATGATCCTAGCTCAGCAATCTCCATAAGTAGAAAAAAAAAGTCAAACCGTCAACGTATTTTTTCTTCTTTTTCGAGTCGTGTCTCGTGAAAGGGGACAGTCTGACAGGGAAAGAGAGAGAGGAGAAAGTGTGTGCGTGTGCATATATATATTTTTTTTTTCTTAAAAATAACTGTTAAAGGTTTTCCTCGGGGGTTCCTCGTAAACCT
>BOPN01007729.1:5000-10000 GCA_017312705.2 Penaeus japonicus | reverse complement strand
CATTCAGCCGCCATTGCTTCCATCTATATCAAATGTCAAATCACCAATTGCGGGATAACAGGAGATAAGGTATCAGCTTTAGGCAAGAAAGTCCTTAACATTTCTCTTGGTAATGAAATTTTTGCTCACAAGTTTGTCGTAGTAGAATCTAATTTCGCCCCAGTACACCTCTTGTAAGTTCATGATTTCTTATACCGTACAGGAATTTGCTTCCACCCCCAAACTAACAGCATTACTTTTAATGGTCAGATTTACCTGTTAAGGACTCCCTCTTGTCTATGGATGCATGCTGAACCCTTCACACCCGCAATGGCGATCTATGAGCTCACACATGACCATAGTCACCCCGTGTCTACACCTCCTTCACCTCCCTCTCCTCCCCTCCCACCAGCCATCACAACCCGCCCTCACACCAACTCTCCTCTTGCTGCGTGCCCCGTCTCCCTAGCTCCAACACCAGCACCCACATCACGTAAACCTTCGCGTACAAAACACGTTGACGACTGTGCGAAATCTTGGACCGCTAATGATAATGCTCCCAAGTTTATAGCTAGCGCTATCACTAATATTTCAGCATTTCATGATTTACTAATAGACGTTTCTTGTCCATCGGCAAATGGTATTGCTTAGATATTACCTGATAATATACAAGTAAAAGGTTGTGTAACATTACCTTCCTTGTATAATATTACTGATAATAGATATCAGGTGCATGCATTTAATCTTACCCCGGCCCCATTGATTATTAAGGCTGGTATACCTGTAATACCTTATGAATTCACAGACTTGCCTATCTGCAGATTTGATTTACCTGTTCCCTCCCCTGTTTTTCGACCACCCTGATAAAGCGTACTGCCAACCAAGGACCGTCCTATCGGAAAAACAACATTGCTTCAACACTTCATTACCTTCGAGCCTGATGCTAAGCCTTCATTCATACCAAGTTACAAGATCCCTCATTCAAAGCGACAGGCCTTGGAAAAGGAGGTTAAAACAATGTTAGACATGAATTTTATTCAACTAAGCAATTCACCGTAGGCCTCCCCCCTCCTCTTTATTCCAAAGAAGGATAATACTTTCCGCCCAGTGGTTGACTATCGCAAGTTGAATAAAGACACAGTGCTAGAACCCTTCCCCATTCCTAATCTTAGATTGTTTTTGCAAGACATTGGATATATATATTTTTTTAAACCAACGACCTTGTTAAAGGCTTTCTGCAGGTTCCTATGGCTCCTGAAAGAGTGCTATATACAGCTTTCTCGACTCATATGAGAAACTTTGAATTTTAAGTATGCCCTTTTGGCCTTCGGAATTCCCCTCTCACATTTAGCAGATTAATGTCACATGTAATATCAGGATTGATTAATGATCAGGTCCTAGTATATTTATATATTTTAATTTCTAAAACAAGAGAATAAATTGTGCAGGTTTTCAATAGGCTATCAACTGTAGGATCAACTATTCAGCCTAGCAAATGGCAGTTCTTTAAATCAAAGTTAGATTTCTTAGGTCATACCTTGTCATCTAAAGATTATCGCACCTAATGATTCAAAAGTTAAAGTCATTGCCGATTTTCCAACACCTAAGAACCAGAAGGAATTGAAATAATCATTAGGCCTTTCAGGTTTTTACAGACCGATCATTCAAGGTTATGGTCCATCACGACCCCGTTTACACATCTTAAAAAGGTTTCTATTCAACAGTCCACAGACAAGGAAAAAGACACATGTAACAGTTGTGACTAATTAAGGCTCCACTCTTAGCTTTCCCCAATTTCAATTTGCCTTTTATCCTCACCACTGATGTCTCAAATCTCAGGCTCGGAGCAGTACTCCACCAGAAACATTGTCATTCTGGAAAGATGCAGCCCATTCCTTTTACAAGTCGCGCCCTCAATTCAGCGGAAAACGCTACCATACAATGGACCGTGAATTAAGTATCACAAGGGCCCTCAGTCATTTTCGAGAGCTAATCTTGGGATATCAGACAGTAGTGCACACTGATCATTCCCCCCTCACGTCCATATTTAAAGGTAGGGGCCCTCATGGACGACGTGCCTGCGCGATTGAAATTCTAGCAGGGTTTGATGTCACTATTGTTTATTTACCTGGGAAGCAAAATGATGCCGACGCGCTATCACGCGTTCCTCTCTGTGACACTCACAACCTGCCTGACTCTAGCTCCTCGCCCACCTTTGCCTCCCGCAAGGTGAAATTCTCTGACATTGCACCGATCTTGGTAAATACTGCTGCACCTACCATTAAAGATCCTTCGGAGGACGAGATCCGGCCTGCACATGTTAATTATCGCCGTTCCGATCCCATTCATTCTGTTATCGCCCCAGTCTTGGCTGCATCATCCGTATCTCTCATGGACCCGCCCCACAGAGGATGAATTCCGGTTAGTACAACGTAATGATAATCTGTACGGCCCCTTAATTCAAGTTTTAGAAAGCAATGAAAGACCTCCCCCTCGCAGACATATTTGAGTAAATCAACTTTACCTTAATGATAACTTTCTACTTTGTTGCAAGTCTCGATATAGGACAAGAAAGCTCAAGGCATCTCGTAAGCTTGTAGTCATTCCTGATTCTCTTGAAGGTCTGTCTCTCTCATAAATCATACTTCAGGAAGTATAAGGCAATTCACTTAGCTTAGCAACGCTTCTTTTTCCCACGCCTTATTAGCAAGGTTGCTAAGTATGTTCAGTCTTGTAAACAATGTCTGGATTATAAGGGAAATATAATTGACCCAGCCCCTGTATTAAAATATGACATTCCAGACTTTCCTTTCCAGAAGGTCTCTTGTAACACATTGTCAGGTTTTCTATCTTCTCGCAATGGAAATCGTTTTATATTAGTCTTCATTGATAACTTCACTGAATTTCATAACAAGGTCATGGATAAGTTATGTGATATTATGAATGTAACTCGTGTTAACATTCTCCCTTACCGCCCACAAAGTAATGGCATTACAGAAAGACTCAACTCCTCCATCTGCCCATCAATGGGATGAATCACTCCTGGGAATCCAGGAGTTGTATCAATGGTACATTCCACTCTTCCTTAGGTTTTAGGTTATACCTTGCATTTTCTTTTATATGGGATGGATAAAAGACTACCCTATGACCTCATTGATGAAGATCAATTTCCTTCATATAATGATAATTTTACTGAATATCTTCTAAGTAGAAACAAGTCAATCTTTCAGGTTAAAAAGCAGCATTTGAATAATTCCAGAGATAAGATACTGTCATTTCAACTCAAAGTTGCCCGCCACAATGACATTGAAGTTGGAGCATTGGTATTTAGAAAAGTCAACCAGCAACTCAATATCAACCCATTGCGTACGCCTGTCATAACATATATGTTGCACAAGTTTTGGCCCTGATGGCAGACAACATGACAACGTGTTTCATAGAAAACAGCAATGTATTTTCGTTATTGTTTACTTTTTTTTGTTCAAAGATGGCACTGAGGGTCAGTTGTAGATGTAATGACCTGATTGGTCGAGGGCATCTGAGGGCAAATGGCATGACCTGATTGGTCAAGTTTTTGCATAAATACGTGAAATTTGAACCGGGAAATCATTCTGCCTGATCGCCTACCTGTCACAGTGACTCCCAGAAGAGTTAGCTCCCGCTCCAGCACTCGCTCTTGCTCCGTCGCTGCTACTGACGACGCGGTCGCGTCTACCCCGACCGCTCATCCTCCCCAGGATTATGCAGGTGCCATCTATGATTACTCGTCTGACGACAGTGATCTGAATGAGTAACCTGCCGCAGGGGAGACAAAGTCTACTCAGCAGCAGCTCCGAGTCCAGCTCTGACAGCGGCTCAGAGTCAGAGTTGGATTACAAATCCCAGCAGGAGACTTCCATTGACTTCGATTAGTCGCTGTCTAATGTTGAACAACAAGCATGGACACGGAATGCGCCTGGACAACCCCGGTTCATGTGACAAAGGAAGGATAATGTTCCGAAGAGGGTTGGATTCTCAGGTAGTCCTGGGGTCAAGTCCGACCTGGACTGAGAATCCAGCTCGCCGACGGGTATATTGTGCCTGCAATGGCGCGACAAGAAGCCCGTCACAATGCTGTCGATGGTACACTCTTCCGGATCGGTCATCGATACGTCCCAGCGTGGGGTTGTGCGTACGAAACCCAAGGTAGTGGTCGACTTCAACGTTGGGATGAAGGGAGTAGACCTGGGTGACAAGCTAGCTCAGTCCTACCCGACCGTCCGGAAATCCATCAGGTGCTGTTCTACCTCCTTGACATGGCTGTGATCAACGCCTTCTGTGTGCACAAAGCACTCAGGGGGAAGTTGATGCAGCTGGACTTCAGGTCGGAGCTCCTCTGTGGAATGATGCAGGAGTACACCAGAGAGAGGGGAAGTAACCGGAGTCAAGGGCATCCATCCCTGAGCAGCGACTGCAGGGAGCAACAGTGCATTACGCGGTGGAGTCGCCAGGAAGGCGATACAGGCGCTGCAGGCAATGCAGGAAAAGGTAGAAGAAGAAGGTCACCAGGAACATATGCCACGGCTGTAATGTGGCACTCTGCCTGTACGAGTGCTTCCGGCTGTGAGCTGTGAGTTCTGGTGGCCTTCCTCTTTATTGTAAATATTGTATATACAATAAACAAGAAAACACCAAAAAAAAACAACAAAAAAACTTGGTATTTATCCTCCCATGAAACTATAATATTTATACTAAACTGAACTAATGAGATTATATGGACACCATAATACAATTTCAGTCGTTTACAACATTGTTAAAGGCTGCCAAATGGTTTATATCTGGCGGCGGAGTTCTGGCAGCCTTCCTCTTCATTGTAACTTGTGTGTATTTGCATTTGAACAGAGTTCATAGCGACAAATGTAGAAGAAAGGTATGAATGAGACTGAATATCTAAACATGCAAGAGATGTATTTGACGCGTTTCGATGGAGGTCTTTCTCAAAAACACATGTATATAGTAGGTGGTATATATATACATATATA
>BOPN01007728.1:5000-10000 GCA_017312705.2 Penaeus japonicus | reverse complement strand
ATTCCTTGTTAGTATATTCCTATCTATTTATATATCAAATTACCATTATCCTTTAGTTATTTCTATCATCGCTATTCTTATTCCTCTTTTATCTATCTACTTATTTCATTTTCTTTGTCATCTTTATTTTTTCAACTGATTTATGTAAAACTGATTTACAGGGATTTCCGCGAAGCATAAAATGCTGAAGTGAAATGGAACATGGAAGCTTTAATATATGAATAGCATTAGTTTTCAAAATCCAAACTATTGTTAAGTTGGCCAATTTTTTCTCCGATATATGGAAGTATAAATACCATGGCTAGATAATTTAAGCGTGTGAGATAATCATACGGACATACACAAGTGCACACGTGTATGCTTCATCATCTCCAATTTTACGCACACTTGCATACACACACACACACATACATACACACAATCTATCGATAATGTAACTGTTGGCATAATCCTTGCAACTGTTATCGCACTCACTAGTACTGCTATTACCGTTATCACACTTGCAATAATGAAGCTGTTAACATTATCATTCTATCTTGAGGCCTTCCCCAGCCTTGGATGAATACAATATCTTGAACTGAATTAAAAGCAACGAGTAAAACAGCAAATAATGATGACAACAATCGGAACAGCAATGGTAATTATAATAACACCAACAACAATGATGGCAATGATGATATTAATGAAACCGGTTATAATGGTAATAATGATGATAATGATGATGATGATGATGATAATGGTGATGGTGAGGATGAAAATTAATTAATAACAACGATAATAACAATAACAATGATAATTATAATGATAATAAAAATAACTATGGCACTAGTAATAAGATGATCATTAATAATATAGCGGATGATAATAATAATAACAACATTATGAATAATATCAGCAGCAGATATGATGTTAATGTTGATGATAACGGTAACAGTAAAAACAATGATAATAATAATAATGATAGTAATGATAACGCTTATGAGAATGAATATAAAGTGAAAAAATAATAATAATGACATCATAAATGATAATGATACTCAAAATAACAAATATGATAATCGTAAAATAAAAAATAAAAAACAATCATTGTAGTAACAAGAATGATAATGATAATAAAAAAATGACAATAATGATAATTCGACAATAAGACTGCCGTCAACACAACACCAACAACAAAAATCGTCATTATGATAACAAACAACCCCCGCCCCCCCTCCCCCCCTTTACCAAATCAAGATATCTCACAAGACTCAACAGGTTGCCACTTAGCTTTTATTGACGCGAAATACAACGCGCTCCTTGCCCTAATAACAGCAACGGCACACTCTCAACACACGTCCCCTACCACTGCTTTTTACGGGCTTTCCTTCAATGGAATTTATTCATATATATATGTATATATATATATATGTATATGTATATATATTTTTTTGATGGGTTCATAATCTAATTTAATTGATAGCTTATATTAAATAATTCGCTCCGGTTGATGTCCTATCACGTGGTTGGAATATATCCCCAGACCTGGGTGACTTCCTGAGACGTCATGTATTTTCTCACCAAGTTCTGGGCAGGGCAGTTGTGAGATACTTAAACGTCAGCAATAGAATCCTAGAGTGTTGTAAAAGAGCTACTGTACATAAGTGGATAGAAACAGAAGGCCTGAGAAGAGAGAGAGACAGAGAGAGAGAGAGAGAGAGAGAGAGAGAGAGAGAGAGAGAGAGAGAGAGAGAGAGAGAGAGAATGTATGTAAAACTCATAGAGAGAGAGTATGTGTTTTACATACGTTCGTACCCCCCCTCCCCCCTCCTCTCTCTCTCTCTCTCACTCTCTCTCTCTCTCTCTCTCTCTCTCTCTCTCTCTCTCTCTCTCTCTCTCTCTCTCTCTCTCTCTCTTTCTCTTTCTCTCTCTCTCTCTCCTCATCCAAGGTTTTCTATTTTAATTTTAAGCCAATACCTCCGCTCTCCTCGGCCGAAGAATGGCGCCGATTTTCATAGCAAAGGAAAAGGTAAACAATCTCGAAAAAAAAGGGAAAAAATGACTTCAAGGCGAAAATCGAGTAGTCTCAGACACGCAACGAGGAATTTAGGAAGGAAGGGGGGAAAGGAACAAATAGGAAGAAACGATATGGAGATAAAAGGGGAGAAAGAGTAGGAGGAGGAAGGAGACATAGGTGAGGAACGACAGAAGGGGAGGATAATGAAAAGGGGAGCAGAGGAAAGGAGAGAGGGTGAGGACTGACAAGAGAGAAACCTGTGGAATGACAAAGAGGTGGGATGGGTAAGGGGATAGAAGAGGAGTGAGAGAGATAGAAGGATGGAGAGGGAAGAAGGGAAAGGACCCAACTGGCATTCGCGTCATCGGAGGAACGGCAAGTAGAGGTACGAGCTCATTTTCCGCGTAGTGCGTTCGGCAGACAACAGATGGCGCTGAGTAGATCCCTACATTAGCCTGGATAGTGTGGATGGCGGACGATAGATGGCATCATTAGCGGTTCTCCTGTGGGAAGGTTTAACTTGCGCCTCTTAATGGGTATTTGCCTATTAGTCTATTCATCATTCCATCTGTCTAATGGGTCACTGGGTGCGTGATTCTGGCCGTTATTCCGTGGCCACGTGTAGCGCCACTTCCCCTTTCCTGTCAAGAAATTTGTTTATGAATATTAACCTCTCGTCTATTACTAGAGGGAGGTGGATCGGCCACTTTTTATAAATGCTTATAAAATTTTAGGTACAAGCAGCAGGGCAATTATGATAATGTTAATATATTGCTTCATCACCTGGCTCTTTGGTCACATAGAAGGAACATCCTTGCTCTCTTTAGTTTGAAAGATGCTTTTGATTTTTATTCAAATTATGTGGGTTTGGCTAGACAATAGCAAAAAGTACTTTATAAAGAAGATTCTTTTCTTTCTGTTAGGCATATTTTTGTATTTTCTTGGCATGGTGACAGGAATTGCAAGGGATGTGTGTGTGTGTGTGAGAGAGAGAGAGAGAGAGAGATTATGCGTGTAAGATTGTGTTTGTTTTGTATGTGTGTGTGTGTGTGTGCATGTGTTATTTAGTTGTTACCTAGGTAGAGAGTTCAGGGGGACCCATCTCCTATACCTAAATTATCATATAAAATTTTGAGTTGACACACACCGTTTTCTGAAAGAACCTTCCATCTACCAATATTCCTGTTTGAAACACTATTTCTTTACATCCTTATCACCACATTTTACTCCTAGCTTTTTAGCATGACTTCTTGTTTCTTTTATTGAGAATAACAGATTTGTCCTGGTCTAACTTCATTGTTCCTGGCATATAACTGTAAAGCATAATCAGTGTATTAAGTTTTAATTTCCTCCATTTCAAGTCCATATAATGGCCGCTCTTCGATCTCGTTCCAGTTTATCCATATTCTTCCTTAGAGGTGAACTCCATGCTACTGCAGCGTAGTCTAGAGTAGGTCTTTTGACATCTGATTTTCTTTATGCCTTCTTCATCTCTACAGTCAGTGAAACCCTTTTGTGAATTTTATTATTAATATGATCCTCTGGAATTAGATTCCGATATACATGTATTCCAAGGCCCTTTTCTTTTCTCGACGTATCGAATACCGCTTCTCCTATATTTTATTAGGGTGTTAAAATCCATATTCCAAGTACAACTCAACTTAGGCACGAGTCCATGTTTGTTACTCTTCTCTGATTTTTTTTGCATTGTCTGTGTTCATATTCAGATAGATCTCTCAACGTATGATCGACCCTAAATCAATAATGAAAAAAAAAGAATTGATGCCAACACTTACCCTTGCGGTACTCCATTTGTTACTTGTATCCACGCAAAGTGTTCACCTTAACATACGCATTCCACCTACAACTCCACCTACATATTCCCATTTCCATATCAATCTATATGTGATACTTTGTCTGTCTTTTTCAAAACCAAATATACACTAATTACCCAAACTGTTGGAAAATTTCTCAGTAACCGTGTTATCATAGAGGATATTTATTACAGATGATCTGCCTTCCCTGAATCCATGTTGTTTATTTGATATCATGTGCTTCTCATGTTGGTTTCCTAATTATCTTACCTAACAATTTGTGAGGGATATTCTGTATGTGTGAGAGATAGACAACTTACGCGTGTGATTTTAGGTTTATGTGTGTTGTATATGTGGATGTACATTTGTCTGTGTGTGTTTGGGCGTCTGTGTGCTTGTGTGTACTTTTTTTTCAGTGATGTTTTAAAATCAGATTATTAGAAACGCAATGTCGTCGTCATTCGAAAAAGTAGGAATTCATAAAAATACAATGGGGCCGTAGTTCGGATTCTGACGAACCATCTCTCCTCAAACGTCCGAACCATCGCTACTCTACAAAAGTAAGTCAAGACGGCCCTCAACTTTCAAAAGAGAGAGTTGAGCATTCGACTTACTGACAGCATGTCTTACATTCAACATCGAGTCTCCTGGAGTTGGAGGGGGGTCAAGGATAAGGAAGACAAGTTAGTGACAGCATCCGTGAAGGAGAGGCGAGACCACGAACTGTGCGAATTGAGATTGAAGAGTCTCTAGCTGAGGGAGAAGGTGTGGGCTGTATCGTGAGCAGCGTCGGCCAGGAGCTGACACCCATATCTAGGGAGCCGTTCCTCCAGGAAGTCAAAATGTAGACCGGAATGATAGAAGGTCTGCTCAACATCCCTCTTACCAGCACTAATCCGATCGAGAAGGAGAGAACGAGCATAATCAAAAGGAGACCCTTCTTCAGAGTGTCTGCAGAACCTGCTCCTTGATGCTGTCCTGCAGGAAACGGCGTCGGTTCTTCCGCCGGGGAGTGGGAATGGCTGATGCCTCGTAGGTGCGAAAGGCTTGTACCATGTCAGGAAAGGAGGTCAAAAAGGAACGAGAGAAGATTTCTTTTAACCTTGGGGTCCATGGTGAATGGCAGACACACTTTACCGTGATGATATAGCTGAAAAACCTCTATACACAAAATAGATTTCTATATATTT
>BOPN01007726.1:42500-54914 GCA_017312705.2 Penaeus japonicus | reverse complement strand
AAGAAAGAGAAAGAGAGAAGAAAGAGAAAGAGAGAGAGAGAAGAAAGAGAAAGAGAAAGAGAGAGAGAGAGAGAGGGAGAGAGAGAGAGAGAGAGAAAGAAGAAAGAGGGAGAGAGAAAGAGAGAAGAAAGAGAGAGAGAGAGAAAGAGAAAGAGAGAGAGAGAGAAGAAAGAGAAAGAGAGAGAGAGAGAAGAAAGAGAAAGAGAGAGAGAGAGAGAGAAGAAAGAGAGAGAGAGAGAGAAAAGAAAGAGAAAGAGAGAGAGAGAAGAAAGAGAGAGAGAGAGAAGAAAGAGAAAGAGAGAGAAGAAAGAGAAAGAGTGAGAGAGAAGAAAGAGAAAGAGAGAAGAAAGAGAAAGAGAGAGAGAGAAGAAAGAGAAAGAGAAAGAGAGAGAGAGAAGAAAGAGAAAGAGAGAGAGAGAGAGAGAGAAGAAAGAGAAAGAGAGAGAGAGAGAGAGAGAGAAAGAGGGAGAGAGAGAGAGAGAGAAAGAGAGAGAGAGAGAGAGGAAAGAGAGAGAGAGAGAGAGATTGATTTTACAGTGAGTGTGGTTGAGTCTAGTGATTTTATATTTCTGCTATTTCATAGCTTAACCATTTTTATTATTATTCTGCAGTTGTATCAAATTGGTACTAGGCTTTTTGTTAGGTTTAATTAGCAAGAATTATTTTTCTATAGATGTTTTCCATGCTTGTCTTTCATTTTGCTCAATTCAATTTATGAAGTTTCTCTGCTTAGGAAGTTCATATCTTTATTCTTTACATTTGATTGAAATCAAAAAGATATTCATAAGAGATAAAGTATGAGAGATGAGTGAAAATATGTTCCTCTGTACAGGAATAATATAATAAAGAATTAAAAAAAAAAAAATTATACTATATTGGAAATAAAATTGACTGGTTTTATTTGCATGACACTAGTATAACATAGAAGGTATATTGTAAATTATGGCAATTATAGTTGTTGAACATATACCAAAGCCCAGACAGGAAAAAAAAAAGAAAAAAAAAAAAAAATACACCAATTTGCTATAGAAAAGGTTTATCAGTGGGCTAGAACCTGTCACTAGGAAGTCCCTGGCATCAAAAGTTGTGACACTCAAGTTAAAAGTTACAAGTGCAAACATCAGAATGCCTCAACCCTATGATGACGGTGCGTCACACCCTTGTGACACAGCTAAATTCCCGATGCCAGGGCGTCATGCCAGTGACATGTTTCCAATGCAATATTGCAATGGCGAGGCGTATGGGTTTTCGCGTAGCGCGTGCCCCCTTGGGAAAGGGTTAATACTGGTAAATTAGTTTTCCAAGAGGAAGACCAGAGATCATTTCAAACTGACTATGGTATAGTGCAGTAGCAAGTGAACTTCATTCATTTAAACTTTTTTAATGTATAAGCAGCAAATGGCAAAAAAAAAAAAAAAAAAAAAAAAAAGCAACATTTTAAGTGTTGTATGTTTGTATATATTAAAAGCCAGCAGAATCAGATAAGAAAATATGTAAACATCCCTTTGTTACAAAAATTTTGTACTACCAAAATGAATCGATGTGTCATATGGACATATGATGTAGAAAATATTACAATTTTGGATGAGTTTTATAATACTTTATCCATTATTGCTATTATTTGCAGTAATTATTGAATTGCAGTGATGTAATTGCAATAATCAGTGCTTCAATTCTCATGTTTTTAGTGAATGATGAATCGATTGAATTTAAGAATTGCTTTGCTTCCTACTATGTAATATAAACTATTTGATGTAAATGTATTTTGAAAGCTGTCTATTTATAATCTAATAATTAATAGAGTATTTTAAGTAGACTTGAATATGCAGTTGCTTTCTCTTTTCAATATTGTGTCGAGCCAAATTTGGTGTATAAAACATAAGGAGCCAGCTTTTTGTCTTTTCCAGACCTTTGCAATGTTTTTTGATCCTACAGAATGTGTGTTTAACAGACAAGATGTCTACATCTGTTCGTAATATTTGCGTTACCCATTTAAAACAATTTTCAAGTCCCCTGTCATTGACATATCTATTTTTTCATAAGTGACATAACTTTTCAAATCGGTTTTGATACTGCATTCAAAACTCGGTATGATGGTGTCGTGTCCAAATGAATCACTTTTCCCACTTCAAAGGGTTGAAAAACTAGAGATAGGTAAAATATGTCATATTTTCTAATACAGAAAGATTAGTAGTTCTGTTGTAGGACCAGTTGTTATTCCTGATAAACATCTTACATCACTAAAAAGTATGAGTGTTTCCCTGCTTGCAAGATTTATTATTCATTTTCTTATCACTTCATCTAAGTAATTATGTACAGTAAATACCTTCTAAAGGAATCAATGGTATAAAAAATATGATTCTAACATGGATTATGGGGGAAGTTATTAAGAATATTATCAATATTCATTCCATGATAATCTCCATACTAATTTCCTGTACCAGTTTGTACTTTTCTTCATACATTTCTTCATTTTGTACATAAAGCAGTATTTTAGTTACATATGTTCACCTGACTAGTGGACTGTCTGTAATGGGCATGTGATCCAACTGTATTAATGTACACCATTTGTACTACGTACACACAAGCTCAGAGATTACAAGAGATTTTACAACTTTTCTTTTTTCTTTTTTTTAACAGTCATGGTGCATCAAAGATGTTTTGCCTCTTTTACACAAGCTGTTTCTAATTTTTAATGAAGTCTTAGTTCTCTGTATTTCATGTTGTATTAAAACCAAGTTAATAATAACAAAAAAAAAAAGATTTGGAAAGAAAGCAAAAAAAAAAAATTATTACTTTTAACATTTTCTCTTTACTTATTTAACACAGTACAATCTGAATGTAAAAAAAATACTAATAATTAGAGTAATAAAATAACACAGACAATTATGCATTAAGAGCAGCTTGAACAGAGGCAAATGTCAATAAAGGTAAAGGTTTTATCAGGGAAGTGACAGGGAATACCAAGAGTTCTTGAGCCAATGTCATCTTACTGTTGCCATTTGTTTACACTTGAAACTTAGCAGGGTGCCAATCAACTGATGATGCAGGTTATTAAAAATTTATTGGGTATTTCTATCTGGAGAAACATTTCTTACTTTTTATATTTTACGTTACACATGTGAGTGAAAATTAGTGCTTGGTTTGCTTTACATTTTTGAAAAATATCTTCTATTGACTTGGATAGATGGAATAATAAAACAAATTTAATTTCATGTATTGTTTTTCAGTAGAGTACCTTGGGTAACATAAAATGTTAAAAATTATTCCCATTTTATACAGTATTTCTCTGTATAAGTTTCTACAAAACAGGCCTCATGCTGTATAACAAAGACTGACAGTTTTCAGAAGACAACATACGAACTGTGTGTGCTGCTGTGATAACAATGAGGTGACAATGGTTCTGGTAAATGACAATGGACCAGTGGATTTGTGAATAAAGAGTATAAGAAGAAAAAAATAATAGTACCCATTGATAGTGAGACATTACATTATTAGAACTTGTCATCACTAAATACAAAGCATTTGAAGGATAATGGCATTAATTGAAGTATAAAATGGTTTATGATATTTTTTTTCTTTTTTATTTTTTTTTTGTGTTGTTTTTCAATGCCCTGAAGAAGTTTTTTTTTATCACTATGATCTTGGTTAACTAATTTTGAACCAAACTAATCCACTATAATTTCAACAGAGAATATACATGGTACAAAATCAGGGAGAAAAAAATTAAGATGACAAAATATCACAGGTATTTCAGCAAAGGAAGAGAGCTCTCATATACCTACAGTACATCTCCAAATAGTAATCCATTTTATTGTTATTTACAAACTACTAAAATAAGCAAAAAAAATATATATAGTTCAAATTCTGTAGCCTTTTGAGAATTGGCATTATCTAGAACAGTCTCCAACTCCAACTTCTTAGCCAAGTAACTGTACATCCACAATGGCATGTGCTAGTGTGTAACACAGTCATAAAATAGACGTTGTTTGTACATGAGATTTCCAGGACCTGGAAATAATGACTTAGCTAGTACCTTAAATATGACTGTATAATCCTAGAGATTTTATTTTTCTGACGAAGAGAAAATTATTATTTACCATGTGGGGGTAGGTGATATACTGCTAAAATAAAAAATATATATTGTATTCATAGTCTAACACAAAAATTACCTTGTCTTCAGCGGTTTCATTAAAACTTTGATACAACCAGTAATAATGAAAAAAGAAAAAGATGAAAAAATCAACAAATAGATTTTCAACACCATGCATGTTGGAAATTTAGAAAAATAAAAAATTATCACAAGTAATATCTTGATGCCAAGTAATAAAAATGAATGTACTCTCAAAGCTAATAGAGACAGGCACCAAATTTGCTTTTGAATGCAAGCCTATTCATGAAACAAATATTAGGAACATCAATTTGCAAGCCATTCACGACTTTTGTCTAGCCAATGTTCAGGTGTACAGAAAATTTTCAAAGCACTGCATCTTTTTTTTTTCATAAAAATTCATGACATTTTGTTTTTTACACATAGAAAAAAAGAGCCCCAAGTCCCCCAATCAAGTACCATAATGATGGCCTGTCAAACAAATGTTATCAAACATTACAGAACCGAAAAATGAAATATGAGATGATTTATGATATGACTGATGATAACATGCTTGCCAACGATTGTAAATGCATTTCTGTGTTACCATCCACTGCTGTTGCCATCTGGTCTGCCCAGCTTGCTCCCCTTCATTAAGTGTTCAGCACTGAGTGGAAATTGTTGGACTCTTCCTACAAGACAACAGGTACTAAAATGTTTGGTTACCCAATACTGAGATTATCTTAGCTGCTGGCCATGTTCAACCAGAAAACAGATAGAGGAGCAGGCATGGGAGCATCACAGGCCCAGTCACAGTTCAGAATCTTGGGAGGCCTTCTGTGCCTCAACCATATGTTGTGAATATCCCAGCTGGGACCTCACCAATCGAGATAAGGTTCCAGTTAAACAGGTTGGGCCACGCTTGCATAAATGCACTCACTCACATAATCATGCACTCAATCAGTCCCACACGTACAAGCATACACTCAAACTTGCATGTCTTGCAAACTCACAGGGTTCCCCCAGTTTACTGCAACAAGACACACTAGTTGCACAAGGCAGAGAGCAGCCTCAAGACTGTGCAACGCAACTGTAGTTGCAGTCTGGCCTCACTACCAAGTCTAGGCCCTCAGCACACACACTAGTACTAACACTGTCAATAACAATTTACACTATATAAAAATATTCCATTAAAATGTCCATTACTTCTTGGTCACGGTGGCACGGGTCCAGATGGGCCCACAGCTGCTGCTGGCTCACATATACAGAAGGATTTGTACACATGGGTGTGAGGCATTGTGCGGGCTATGTACATGGGTGAGTGGGTAGGCAGTGGGTGCAGCCTGGGTGCGCTGCTGGCAGTGTTGGGCTACTGGCAGTCATTGCCTCAACTGTCGCGGATCACCATCACAGGAAAGGTAGGCAGGAGGCCAGCAAAGCACACCAATGCAGCCGACCGACACGTCAGTTAATTGCCCATAGTGCTGCCACGTCTTTCCCACTGCACCACAGCCAGGCCCATAGCTTACTGACTGCTGGCTCTGCCACTCACACACCCTCAATCACTGCTTAGTCGCGGTCTTTTGGCAGACGGAACATTACTGTCCTCTTCCTCTTCCTCTTCCTCCTGGTCTTCTTCACCAGCTTCCTCTTCTTCCTCCTCCTCTTCCTCTTCATCAGAATTTTCATCATATGCCACAAGACTCACCTACAATACAGAGATCAACATTAATTCTAAAAAGAAAGAAAAGGAAAAAGAATTTATATATATATATATATATATATATATATATATATATATATATATATATATATATATATATATATACATACATACATATATATATATACACACATATACATATACATATACATATACATATGCATATATATAATTATCACATGACTACAGGCAAAAAATTAGATAATTAAAATCAAGATATTTAAATCTAACAAGTCTCTTTTAAAGCCAATCACTATGGTTTAATTATCATAGAAATAAAAGTGATTTCTAAAAATGTTGGTAAAGCAATGAGTGTTTATAAATGCAAATTACTATGGCTCTTAATTATTTCTTTTACCCTTTAACCTTTAAACCCTACAAGGCTTTCTTTCTGCATATCTGTTCATCCAGCTATACTTAAGGTATGACTGACCAAGTTTTACCAAGGCCAATTATGATCTTTGCCATTTCAAGAACTTGAATTTACACATCAGAATTTTTTTATTTCACTGCCATATATCAGATTCAGATGGCACAGAGGACCATCAAAGTTTACAAGAACTCTTCAGTTGAAAAATTCATCTTAGTTACCCCTCAAATAGGAAGGAAATTGGGAATAAGCTGCCTATGATACAATAAGAAAAAGAACATGTTCTTTCACAGAAAACAACAAAATATATGCTGATGTATAAATAGTAAAAAGACAATAATGCACTATGTGAATATGGGGTTGATAAGTTGGGTCTAGCTGGAGAAAATGGGGCAGGGGTATGTGTGAGAAAAAAGGATTAGGGGGTTACCTGCATGTAATGTATACCATACAGTACCACAAGTCCCATTCAAAAAAAAAAAAAAAAAAAAAAAAAAAAAAAAAAACAGGGAACACAACTGTCTGATTGGCTGAGAGAGAGGAGGGCCTCCAAGGGTATGGTTATATTAGGCTAATATAGTAGGTGTAACTGCTGGATACTTGCCAAACAGTGCTAGAAATTTTAATACACCATAAATTCAAATCAAAATAAGGAAGAAAAATAAAAAGCCAACTTTTTTTGCACCTTCCACAATTGTAGTGAATAGGA
Organism: Penaeus japonicus; assembly: GCA_017312705.2. Classification (NCBI taxonomy): domain Eukaryota; kingdom Metazoa; phylum Arthropoda; class Malacostraca; order Decapoda; family Penaeidae; genus Penaeus; species Penaeus japonicus. Next base: position 48,022 of record BOPN01007726.1, on the reverse strand, counting down.
CTGAATGCACAAAAAAGGGTCTGCCACAGGGGATTTAAACCTGATAACACCAAGGTAATTTTGGCTTTGCCTGGACACAACACCCAGGTACTTCAAAACGCATAGGCCTAATGCCTCAAGCTATTTGCCCACTGAAGCAGCAGTGTGCCAGCCATACAAAAAGCTATGGCGTGGAAGTCCTGCCACCTCGTGATGTATTATCAAATCATCCAATGTAATGGGCTAGGGGTAAAATGGAATACATATCTCAAGAGAGGTCTCTTTCATACTCTGACAAACCTATTATGAGCCAAATTTGCATTTAACCAAGGCTTGCATTTAAAAAGCTTTGGATGAGTTTATGCTTGTCACCAATCATCCCCTCCATCACCTCCCTCTTGCGAACATACCCCATTTAGTTTTATAATGTTTTGCCATGCTTTACTCTTCATGTTTTTGAGTCAAATATGGATCATGAGAAAAGCCACAACTGCTTAATATATGATCTGTAGAGATAGTAACATATCAAAACAGTAATTGGTCAAGACAATATCTCTGAATTGGTGTGTTTACATATACATTGTAAAGTATTCACAGTTTCTGTTGTACACTAGTACACAACTTTGAGTGTTCAAGTGCATTCTTAGCAGAGCGTAGAGCGTATCATGAAGCATAACGTAGCATAAATGCTACTTTTCTGTGTTTAGGCTACAGTAATGAGGAAATTATGATAACTTTCAAACTTTACATCTTGGTTATTTTTGCACAACTGTATTTTCATTTGATCTTTATCCATACGCAAAACAAAATTTGCTCAATAAATTGTAAGGAACCATTTTTCAAATCAAAATTCATTTTCATAATGATTTTTACCCCAAATCTTACTAAGTTTAGCCTGGGGTGGGTATCTTAAGATCTATGTTTTCTACTAATTTCTTGTCTTATGGTATGAAATATGAGTCTATATAAGATATATCTAAGCCTGCAAAAATGCCTGACATGGAAGGGTTAAATCCAGAATCAGCCAATATGATTCACTTCAAAAGAAACCACAGACCCAAAAGAATATAAATCTTTCAAATATCTTACTCACTCAATTTGTCACTGAAAATTATCTCCAAAATCCAAGGACATGATAGAGATATCATATTTCCTACCCAAATTGTCTTTCTCACTGCTACTGAAACTGCTCATTTATATATGAAATTTAAATAAAAAGGCATATAAAATGTGTGCTAAGGGCCATGGGGCCTAAATAAACAGAAAATATAAATAATCATGCAGGTGGTAACACAAAAAAGGTACATTCATAAAGTATACTTTTTCCTTTTCTATAAGAATATCACAGTATTTCTCATAAATATACCTACATTGTAAATATTGTAAATATTTATAAATCTATAGCATTTTTACCCTTCTGATAAACATTAAAAGCAGTAGTGAGAGGAAAAAAAGACTTTGGGGAGATATGCATACTTGTATCATTGCATTTGTTAACCCATTCACGCCGGTTGACGTGATAGCACGTATTGTGGTTTTCGCGTCAGACGCCCTGGACGCGCTATGAGGGGAAGCCGCGCGCTCGGGTAGAGCGAGCGGGCAACCGAGGCTTGCGGCTTGTGCGCCCGAGAATCTCGAGGCGTTAGGCTTATGCGTTCGAGAACCCCGGTATTGCGACCGCGCAAAGCCGGAACTGCCCCGGCGTGAATGGGTTAAGTAATATTCTTTCACAAATTAGTTTCAAAATAAAATTTCATCTTTTTTTTTTTTCTTTTTTTCTTTTTTTTTAAATACTAGATTTAATTTTCACTCTAAAATGTGTTAATATTAACCCATTGCGGACGGGACGCATAACAACCTAACTGGTCGTCAGGACAGGCGGTCTACGACACTAGCGGCACCGGCTAAAAATTAGAGAAACTAAGAAAGTGTTTTCTCGGACTAGCCCAAACGATATTTTTCCATAAATCCATCATAAGATGCAGGTATAGGCTGACTTTGGAACCCTGTAGCTCTGGAGCTAGTGCCGTTTACAACCATGATACTTCATGGCCGTGTGCACGCTTCAACTGTGAGCAGATCCCAAAATTGTGTTATGTATACATTGACACCCATTTTCGGCCTGATCGGTGCCGTCACGCAAGTCATGGCACCCGTACGCAATGGGTTAATGGCATACTAATAAGAAGCACTTCTTGTTCATTTATTTTAATCAAAACATACTATATGTTGTATATACAGAAAATATGTATATATTTTAATAATATGAAATGATTACAAAAATGTATTACCATGGTTCTACATCTATACAATATGAAAACTTCTAATTGTAACATTTATGTGAATTACCATCCTACTACAAGAGTAGGAATGAATAAAAAAAAAAAAGATGCTCTGCCACCTACAATTTTTAGCCTAGTCATATTTTTGTTTGCTTTAAATGGTCCTCCTCCTCTTCCTTTTAGCTAAAATCACTCAAAATCATGATAAAGCCATAGTCTTTCACCATGCACACTTACAGCTGCTTTTCAATGTTATAAAACCATCTTGCCCTCTATCTGCTTAATCATTCTCATTCAATCATCACATATGCAATGCCAAAAATCTGAACAACTTTAATCTGCCACTTAATCACAATATTATTTGATCCTTCTACTTTCATACACATTCTCACCAGACATTCAACTCCCCCCCCCCCTTTGAACAAAAAAAGCAATCTAAAATAACAAGCCCCAACATTAACCACCCTTTCAACTTGCATATTATTCCTCCTAACTTGCACATTATTCTTCATTCTGTACAATATCAATCTATTCTAAAACTAGCATAGATATAATTTTTCAATATGTAACATTCTGTACTTATCAATATCCTATTTCTACATATATAACCATAATTACAAAGAGTATCTGAAACCTACCTTCTTGCGGGCAGGGACGGGAGACTTGTTGCCTTCTGAAGACAGAGCAGTGGCAGTGTTGTTGTTGTCCTTGTTGCCATTGTTGAGCAGCAGACCCTGTTTCCCTGTTGCACCGATCATCTTGCTAGCTCCATTTTCCTTTTCTACTTTTTCTGGTAATGTTAAAGTTAAATACCGTTAATACTAAAGGAGCTCCATTTTCTTTTCCTACTTTTTTTCTGATAATATGAAACTTAAATAGTGCTAATACCAAAGGGAAGCTCATACAAAATTATTAGGAAAATCATCGATAAGTTAATGATGAACTGACAATAATCATTATCATCCTTTTTGATCATCATATAACATTATTAATTATCATCATGATCACTGAAACTGTTTTACTTAGCAGCCAATAAAGGGCCTTGGAGATATTGACGGCAGACACTCACCAACAGGTGACAAACTTGTGTCTCTGGAGGGCAGAACAGAAAGTGCTTCAGTCTCCTCTATCTCTTCCTCGTCGTTGTTGAACCACATCTCTTCCTCTTCATCAAGATCTCTGACATCTCTTCTATACCGTGCACCTCGTACAACACCACCAATCCTACCACAAACATTTAAATTACATGTTAGTTGTTATTAATGTTACTTAGATCTTGGTATTTAAATCAATTGCTTTTTTACTATTTACAGTAAATTCAGTTATAAGGAGATACGTTCTCAGAGTTTCAGACAATTATGATAATTATAAGAGAATATCCATCTGGGCCACTTACCCATCCAGAGATGTATTCCTATCTCTGTCTCTCAGTCTATCTTGATGCTGTTCATATCGCATTCGCAAAGCATGGAAGGTCTGCACATAGTCCACTTGGGCAAGGACCTCTCCAAACTTTTCTACTACACTCATCCACAATGACTTTATATCCTCCTGGAATAATGAAATAAATGGGTATATTAAATAAACTTTTCATGACAGGTAATTTAATAAAATAAAAAAAGTTTAGTCTTTTACAGCAATTAATTAAATTTAAAAGACATTGTCCTCTTTAATAACCAAAGGCAAATGTGATTACTTGAAAAGAGAAATACATGGAATGAACTCAGAATGAACAGGAAACATTGAAACATACGCAAACAATGATGATGACAGGACTTAATGGAAAAACAGTAAGTTCTACAACATACATACCACTTTGATATATTCAAACATTTCAATAATGGCAGAATCCAGGAGGTTATATCTTCCATTGTTGCGGACAAATGCATCAACTACTGGTGCAAAGAGATTGGAATTGACAATGTGACGATTATAAAAGTCGTCCCGTAGGCCAATGATCTTTCTCATGAACCGTAAAGCACCTGCAATGTGGAAAAGAAAAAAAAAATTTTAGTTAGTGTTCCTGAACCACCAATGCAAAATACTACAATATCAAATTCAATATAAAGCATACCAATGCCTAATATCTAACCCTATATAAATATTTGCACACAAGGACAGATACCTAGACAAATGTACTAAGTTCTGCATATACTTACTGAGCACTAGGAATGTGTGTTTGGACTTCATTAGGACAAGGATGCGTTTGAGCAGGTCTCGTTGGACTATATAATTTTTGATGTGATAGGTGTGGTGCTCCACGCAGAAAGCCAGCAGCTCCAGAATCAGGGCTAAGAGCTGCGCTGATGGGTAATCCTCGCGACCCACCTCATCCCCTACCGTGTTGGAGAGGAGTGGCGCTGGTAAGAGGAGAGAGAGGGGGATTTTAAAAATTGTTACAAATGTATATACCACATATAAAATCTCATGCGTCGTCTTGATACAGAAAATAAAAACTAGTGAGTAAATTATATAAATATCATACATAAAAGGGTATATAGCTACAAAACAGCATAGTCTTAAACAGAGAAAGCATGGTGATTAAACAAATAAAAAGAAAAGAAAGAAAAGGAAATAAAAAGAAAGTTAACAAAGAGGAGGAAGAAGGAAATACATGGATGATAATAGACAATAAAGTTTTGGTAAAGAGATAGGATGGGTGAAGAGCAAATACAAAGAATATGCAAAACTTACCAACAAGGTAGTGCATGGAGTGTTTATAAAAGAATGCGAGGAAGTCTGCTCGTTCAGACTTGGTGACGGTTGCCATCATGTTCTCAGGGTCAATAAGAATGCGAAGGATTCCCATCAACTGTACTGCACCACCCATCTCTGGATCAGAGTCTACCACCATCTGTTCAATGATGATGTTTAACAGGTACTGTTCCTGGGGAAGGGAATGATAAATATTAGTATCTTCTGTTTAAAAATGTAATCATTAAACTCAATTAACCCACTGATAGCAAATGGAATGATTTGCAGTCAAAGCAGCATAGGTCGTAAACACAGATGGTACCGTGCCATACAATATAAACCTGCCACACAACTGTATACATATTTTATTAGAACCGCAAACAATGGGTTAATGAAATCAACAATTATACTACTACTGCTAACAAATATTATTAACAGACTATTTCTGTGATTGACACGAACCTAGAACAATAATTAACAACATAAAAAGTTTGTATTTCCCATTACCTCTTCTGTTTTATGCTGCTGCTGCATCATGTATTCCCGTACCATAGAGGGGGAAAACTC
>BOPN01007726.1:12500-20000 GCA_017312705.2 Penaeus japonicus | reverse complement strand
CATATGTCTATAAGTGTACATAATATACATATATATAAATAAACATATACATACATATGCGTATGTATATGTGTATGTGTATGTATATGTATATGTATATGTATATGTATATGTATATGTATATGTATATGTATATGTATATGTATATGTATATGTATATGTATATGTATATGTATATGTATATGTATATGTATATGTATATGTATATGTATATGTATATGTATATGTATATGTATATGTATATGTATATGTATATGTATATGTATATGTATATGTATATGTATATGTATATGTATATGTATATGTATATGTATATGTATATGTATATGTATATGTATATGTATATGTATATGTATATGTATATGTATATGTATATGTATATGTATATGTATATGTATATGTATATGTATATGTATATGTATATGTATATGTATATGTATATGTATATGTATATGTATATGTATATGTATATGTATATGTATATGTATATGTATATGTATATGTATATGTATATGTATATGTATATGTATATGTATATGTATATGTATATGTATATGTATATGTATATGTATATGTATATGTATATGTATATGTATATGTATATGTATATGTATATGTATATGTATATGTATATGTATATGTATATGTATATGTATATGTATATGTATATGTATATGTATATGTATATGTATATGTATATGTATATGTATATGTATATGTATATGTATATGTATATGTATATGTATATGTATATGTATATGTATATGTATATGTATATGTATATGTATATGTATATGTATATGTATATGTATATGTATATGTATATGTATATGTATATGTATATGTATATGTATATGTATATGTATATGTATATGTATATGTATATGTATATGTATATGTATATGTATATGTATATGTATATGTATATGTATATGTATATGTATATGTATATGTATATGTATATGTATATGTATATGTATATGTATATGTATATGTATATGTATATGTATATGTATATGTATATGTATATGTATATGTATATGTATATGTATATGTATATGTATATGTATATGTATATGTATATGTATATGTATATGTATATGTATATGTATATGTATATGTATATGTATATGTATATGTATATGTATATGTATATGTATATGTATATGTATATGTATATGTATATGTATATGTATATGTATATGTATATGTATATGTATATGTATATGTATATGTATATGTATATGTATATGTATATGTATATGTATATGTATATGTATATGTATATGTATATGTATATGTATATGTATATGTATATGTATATGTATATGTATATGTATATGTATATGTATATGTATATGTATATGTATATGTATATGTATATGTATATGTATATGTATATGTATATGTATATGTATATGTATATGTATATGTATATGTATATGTATATGTATATGTATATGTATATGTATATGTATATGTATATGTATATGTATATGTATATGTATATGTATATGTATATGTATATTATATATATATATATATATATATATATATATATATATATATATATTATATATATATATATATATATATATATATATAGATATATATATATATAGATATATATATATATATATATATATATATATATATATATATATAGATAGATAGATATAGACATATATATACATACATATTATATATATACATATATATATTACACATATATATACATATGTATATATATACAAATATATATATGTATGTGTAGATATATATATATATATAATATATATATAATTTATATAATATATTTATAATATATATACGCATACAATTTAATATAAATCTACATATATATATATATATATATATATATATATATATATATATATATATATATATATATATATATATACTTATATGTAAGTGTATATATGAATCTATAAATTTAAGTATATAAATATGTAAAAATATCTAGATACAAATGTATATACAGATTTATATAATTATATAATTAAAATAAAATATAAAATAAAATAAATAAATCAACACTCATACACATACAATATACACAGTCACATAAAAGGATCTGTCAAAGACCCAAGCACCCACAAAAAAAAAAAAAAAAAACACCTGCATACCTGTGCACCTGTCATATGAAAGATCCAAGCACATGGTGGCCTAATCCAACAATCAAAGGCCCCAATAACCAAATAAAAACGTCTAATAAAGAAACAGCCTTTTAGCTTGGCTTTTCCATACAAACAATGCCTGAAACAAGATAACATAGGCCATCTAAGCCCCTTGTTCACAAAGCAGCCAGATTTTTCCCCTTTTCCCACACTATAGCACATGACCCCAATGCTCTGAGAATGAATCTGATACCCTGTGAAAATCATGTAGGCCTAGGGAATAAATTTTGTAGTTTGGTAATTACACTAATGCCCTTGGAAGTACTCTAATACCTAAACAACCACAACTCTTAGGAATGCATGCCATGGGAATAAATTTTATGCCTAGGGATTGAATTTTAACCACAGATATAGAGTTAAATAACAAGGCAATTAAACAAATGCCATTGGAATCAATCTAAAGCCCCAAGACTTCCTAAATTCAGAAGTGTATGCTCTAGTACTCAATGCCTCAACTCGGTAACACTTTTTTTCTATATTTCCTATATAGGGCATTTCCCCAACTGAGAGCCAGGCATTAGAAGGAAGGGGGAGGGGGGATTCCACACCCGAGATTACCAAGCTTCAAAATGGATATTTTCTTGGAAACTGGATGTAATAATTCTAACAACCCGGGCTGATTACCACAGTAAACATTCCACTAACACATTGACGATCAGCGTTATGTTATCGTTTCGCGCTCGAGAATGTCGCCGAGGCAGACAGACTCTCCCGTCAAGAGAATTAACACATGAAAAAAATGTATATATACCGAGAGAAAAATGCTCCTTTTGAGTCCTTTCTCCCCGGTTTTCGGCGTTCCGCGTGTATTTTCCACTTACCAAGAACGGAAGACTTCAATTTCTGCGCCAAGTCTAGATCCCCGGAGTCGCACTCATCGCCCACAGGAGAGTTAAGGAGAGCTTGAGTTCCCTTTGAGTTAAGGAGAGTTTTAGTTCCCTTTCCTTCTCATGTTCTGACACAACTTTGTTTCCCCTTCGCACGACCCGACCACCGCCACTCGCACTCGCTCTTTCCTCTACCACTCGCTATACTCATAGATATATCCCACGGTCACTTTCACAGAGAGATTTCCGTCATAACGCTGCACATCGTCGCAATAAACGGGTTTTGCTCTTGATGAAGCGGCTCAGAGGGACACGACGACGGCCGCCATGTTGGATTCACCACAACAGTCCACGGGGGCCACACGCACGGCGCCCCGGAAGCCCGCTAAATTCGAACGTCTCGTCCGCCGCTCGCTCCAGTTTTATCTTTGATATTTTGCCTTTTTATTCACAAGAGATTGTTTTTTAGATATTATTTGTACCGTGATCATATCCCGAAGGATGATATTTACGTGGAATTATTTGCAGCTTATTTTCATAGCCTATTTCGCTTTCTCTTCAGAAGGAGGATATTTTGACTACCGCCCGCCAAATTCAAACCAAGGAAGCGCTTCGTTTCATTATTTTCATTACATCTGCTTTCTTCTCAGAGGGAGAAATAAATTTGATAAAATTCATGTGAAACGTATTTTTCTTTGAAAGAAATTATGTGATATTCATCACAGGCGAATTACAGTTCATGTTTAAATTTCTTTTGTTGTTTTATTTCTTTCTCCGCCTTTCTCCGGGCCTTGTGTTATTCTCCTTATCCAATGCACTATTTCCTTTTACGTTATTTGTTTCTTATAGTTTGCTTCAATATTTATATATTCAAATTCCTGATTGGCAAAACCTACAATGGTTGTTACTCTATAATCACTTTTACTCATTCACACTATCATAATTGCGTAATACCAAATATTATGACCTCACGATGTAAGGGTAGCTGACCTAAACCAGCGTAGCTCTATAACGTTATAACAATTTTCATATACTAATTGATATGTATCTTTAAGAGGCAGCCACTTACATAAAAAAATATATTATATCACACTAATTAGACAGTGAAACAGGTGCACAACCAGTTGCTCTTTACCGGTATCATACAATGGTAAAATATGTAAGAAATAATTGTACACTGTGCTTGTGATACCCTCGGAATTATAATATTACGATAATCCGCAGAGTCATACCATCTGTTATTAATTAAATCACTCCATATGTTTTCCGGAGATGATTTTATCATAATTTTTCTTTGTCTTCTTCCCATGTCCATCGGCACGTAGGATGGGCACGTTTAGTACGCTAGTAGAATGTAATGTGTAATCGCTTGGTCAGTGTGTGTGTGTATGTGTGTATGTGTGTATGTGTGTATGTGTGTGTGTGTGTGTGTGTGTGTGTGTGTGTGTGTGTGTGTGTGTGTGTGTGTGTGTGTGTGTGTGTGTGTGTGTGTGTGTGTGTGTGTGTGTTTCTCTTGGAAAATCTTAATAGATTTACTATATGAGGATGTCATGTAATAAACTGTCAATTCTTTACACATTACTTTCAACCTGTTCATTTATTTTTGTAGAATCTTTTCGAGTAAGGTAAAACAAATCGATTGTTTGCTTGCGTTATGGTAGTTACGTCCTGCCAAGAGTAAGTTACCATGGTAGCCAGTCATGAGCAGGTGGGTTATGGTAGTCACTCGATAGTCAATGATTGTTTTATGGTGTGCTGATACCAATATACTATTTGATGCGCAGTAGCATAGCATGATGGCCAATTAATATACACTTTAGGCGTTCAGGGTTGAACCCCACTCTATACCATGTTCTTCTAGTTATGATATCAATTCATCCATAAACGAGTTTCTTGCTGTAGTTCAACCACGTGCGATTTCCCGTACAAAGTCATTTGCATGTTATGACACTAGCCCAACACCAGCGCGTTGAGGTAATAACCCACCTGCTCCCGTATTGTGGTTATAACCGAACCACTAGAAACCAACCAATGTATTGTGATAGTAACACATCCACTGCTATAGTAACGTATTTTGCCGTGATCCATTCACAAGCGGTTAGCATGTCATGAAAGTATTATTCGAAACCCGCTGGTACGTGTATAGAATTCACACACAAGAATGTTTTCGTAGTAAAATAAGTATCGTGTTGTAGCCATTAGCTTACTATACTAAAACATCATACAAGGGTAATGTACACTTGTTACCATATTGTGGCAAAGAACAGAGAAATATGCAGATGATAATAATGGATAAACCCATTAACACTAAGGGGATATTCGAAAGTTAATATATATCAGCAACGCCTTTCTTGACAGGGTAAATGCGTTAATTTTTATTAATAATGATCAAACTACCCATTTCGAAAGACTACGTGGCACTCTTTCAACACCCAACACATGTTACACACAAGCGTTGTCTCGTACTATGACATTCGTGTTCATTCATAATGCTCATTCATCGAAGTGTTGCTGTAGTAAATCATTCGAGCGTCATGGGAGTTCCGGCGTCGAGGTTGTGTTGAAAATCTATTTTGGTACAAACTTGAATATGTGAATGGCTGGCAAGCCAAGTAAACTTGAAGACTGTTATGAGTGCGTATGCTTAATTTTTTTTTCATATGCACATACACATAAACACACACACACACGCGCACACACACACACACACACACACACACACACATATATATATATATATATATATATATATATATATATATATATATATATACATATATATATATGTACACATATATATACATATACATATATATAATAATTATATATAATATATATATATTATTTATGCATATAGATATATATAAAATATATATGTCTATATATGTATATAATTATACATATACATATATGTGTCTATATGCATATATATGTATACATACACACATACATGCATATATATATAAATATATAAATTAATATATATACACATCTGTTTATACACATACATACATACATATATATATATATATATATATATATATATATATATATATATATACACACACATATGTATACATCTATGTACACAACGCACCCGTGCATATGTATACATGCAATCGCTGGCGCGTGTATCCCAGTGTTCTTGTATGTTCAGCCACAGGTGTATACACATGTGCATATTAACAATGTGTACTTGTAAAGGAACCACGTACTCGCATAAAACTGTACGTCTGTAGATTTATGAAGCATTACCTCTCTTCAAGTATCCTTGTTGAATGAATGGCATAATAAAAGAGTAAAATCATTATATTCATAAACTGCAGTGCTCTTGTTATTGTTCTTCAGTGGATACAATAAAGCACTTTGTTTTATCTGATCTTTTATCGGTCTCTCAAAGACATTGAGCCGATGCGTCAGTCATATCAGTGCTCAGCCAGTTCACAACTTTGAGTGTGACGCGTGTTCTTATAAATATTTGCTCTGTTATCACGTGTTTATGATTCATCAGTAATATTTAAGCCGGATCTCTCTCTCTCTCTCTCTCTCTCTCACACATACTCTCTCACACACACACATACACACGCACACACACAGACACACACACACACACATATATATACACACACACACACATATATATATATATATATATATATATATATATATATATATATATATATATATATATATAATGTATATATACATATATATTTATATGCACACACACACACACACACTTCGCAAATCTCTCTGAACTGAACTGAACACACACACACACACACTTCGCAAATCTCTCTGAACTGAACACACACACACACACACACACACACACACACATATATATATATATATATATATATATATATATATATATAAATAAATAATTCTACATACATACTCATGCCCACACCCGCACATATCTTTTCAAACAGTCACAATCAGGCTTTCGTAATGTAATGACTGATTCAAGTGCGCGATATCTGCACGCAAAACAAAACAAAAAATCACAACTACATCGGATTGTCAGTGATATATAACAATGGACGGCGCGTGTGTTTCACAAGCAACGCCACAAATAATGCAATATTACAACGCTGTCAAGATATGGGTGATGGATCATAAATGCTTTTGCCGAGACATGTAGCTTACCCATTCCATGAACATGGCACATAGACTGTATAGCCAGCGTATGGATAATGTAGATAGTCAGCCTCATTGAGAGCCAGCCTTTTTCAGTGTTTAATATATTGTAAAAACTAAGGACAGCTATATCAAACATGCCGAAATGCGGTAAATACGTTAGTAAAATAGGAATATCTCAGCTGAAACGCACGTTATGCAAGTTATTGTAACAGGTGCATTTGTCGAAGAGAGAGAAAGAGAGAGAGAGCGAGAGAGAGAGAGAGAGAGAGAGAGAGAGAGAGAGAGAGAGAGAGAGAGAGAGAGAGAGGGGGGGGGGGAGGAAGAGAGAG
>BOPN01007726.1:0-2500 GCA_017312705.2 Penaeus japonicus | reverse complement strand
AAGAAGATTTTGCATTAGGGGTTAAAGGGTCAAGAGGTATTGGTAATGGTACATGGACGAAATATATATACCATAAAGTTATACGCGATGTTATAAACAAATAAACACTATTTCTAGAAAGCAGTTAATTATGTTAGTGCTCTGCATAGGTTAAGGATACCGTGGTGATTTATATCTTACAACTAAGAGGAGGAGAAAGCAGCTCGGGAGGTAAGCCACGGTAAGGGGGGGGGGTATCCCCCCCCCTGTAGACCCGCTGCTGGAAAGATGTCGACAACTATTCAAAGTGGTTTCGTACGAAATTACAATATATGTCCTTCAGAAGGAACGAAAAAGCAATAAAAATGCAAATAGCACTTGAACAGTGTTATCCAAATTTAAACAGATAACAAGATATACCATATACCAAGTTGGAGTAATACTGCAAGCCCAGGGAAACATCTCTCAATTTACTGCTCTATTTTTTTAATAGAAATAGAAAAACAAGATAAGATGTCTGTTAACCAGTAATAATTGGGGAATGTTCATTTTATATATTAAGAATCGCAGGAATCAGTATGACTACGTCTTTGCTTAATATCAGCATTTGATTATATTGCTACAGTGAAGGAAGGTCAGTGTGTCTGCTTTTTCAGTTCATCTGCTGGGCAGTGATTGTCTTGAACTCTCTCTCTTTCCCCTTTGTTTATCTATTAACAGGCTATGACAAACAACATATATATATGTATATGTATATGTATATGTATATGTATATGTATATGTATATGTATATGTATATGTATATGTATATGTATATGTATATGTATATATATATATATATGTATATGTATATGTATATGTATATGTATATGTATATGTATATGTATATGTATATGTATATGTATATGTATATGTATATGTATATGTATATGTATATGTATATGTATATGTATATGTATATGTATATGTATATGTATATGTATATGTATATGTATATGTATATGTATATGTATATGTATATGTATATGTATATGTATATGTATATGTATATGTATATGTATATGTATATGTATATGTATATGTATATGTATATGTATATGTATATGTATATGTATATGTATATGTATATGTATATGTATATGTATATGTATATGTATATGTATATGTATATGTATATGTATATGTATATGTATATGTATATGTATATGTATATGTATATGTATATGTATATGTATATGTATATGTATATGTATATGTATATGTATATGTATATGTATATGTATATGTATATGTATATGTATATGTATATGTATATGTATATGTATATGTATATGTATATGTATATGTATATGTATATGTATATGTATATGTATATGTATATGTATATGTATATGTATATGTATATGTATATGTATATGTATATGTATATGTATATGTATATGTATATGTATATGTATATGTATATGTATATGTATATGTATATGTATATGTATATGTATATGTATATGTATATGTATATGTATATGTATATGTATATGTATATGTATATGTATATGTATATGTATATGTATATGTATATGTATATGTATATGTATATGTATATGTATATGTATATGTATATGTATATGTATATGTATATGTATATGTATATGTATATGTATATGTATATGTATATGTATATGTATATGTATATGTATATGTATATGTATATGTATATGTATATGTATATGTATATGTATATGTATATGTATATGTATATGTATATGTATATGTATATGTATATGTATATGTATATGTATATGTATATGTATATGTATATGTATATGTATATGTATATGTATATGTATATGTATATGTATATGTATATGTATATGTATATGTATATGTATATGTATATGTATATGTATATGTATATGTATATGTATATGTATATGTATATGTATATGTATATGTATATGTATATGTATATGTATATGTATATGTATATGTATATGTATATGTATATGTATATGTATATGTATATGTATATGTATATGTATATGTATATGTATATGTATATGTATATGTATATGTATATGTATATGTATATGTATATGTATATGTATATGTATATGTATATGTATATGTATATGTATATGTATATGTATATGTATATGTATATGTATATGTATATGTATATGTATATGTATATGTATATGTATATGTATATGTATATGTATATGTATATGTATATGTATATGTATATGTATATGTATATGTATATGTATATGTATATGTATATGTATATGTATATGTATATGTATATGTATATGTATATGTATATGTATATGTATATGTATATGTATATGTATATGTATATGTATATGTATATGTATATGTATATGTATATGTATATGTATATGTATATGTATATGTATATGTATATGTATATGTATATGTATATGTATATGTATATGTATATGTATATGTATATGTATATGTATATGTATATGTATATGTATATGTATATGTATATGTATAT
>BOPN01007725.1:37500-47500 GCA_017312705.2 Penaeus japonicus | reverse complement strand
TGATCATAATGATAATGATATTCATAATGATGTTATTCATAATAATGTTGATGATCATAATAACGACAATAATGATAATTATGTTAGTGATACTATTAAACGGATAATAATAAAAATAAAAATAACCTTATGATTATTGAAATATTGATAGTGATAATAATAATGATAATTGAAATGATGATAATGATAATAATAATGATAATAGAAATGATGATAATGATAATAATAATGACAATGATAAGGATATTGATAATAATTATAACAACATTAATAATGATGATAATACTGATGATGATAATGAAAATAATAGTAATAATAATAATAATAAAAGTAATAGTAATGATAATGAGTGACAATACAGATGATAGTAATAATAATAATAATGATGATGATAATAATAATGATGATGATGATGATAATAATGATAATAATAATGATGATGATAATAATAATAATAATAATAATAATAATAATAATAATAATAATAATAATAATAATAATATAATAATAATAATAGTAATAATAATAATGATGATAACGATTATAAATATCAATCATGATAATAACAAAAAATAATATTGAAAATGATGATAACAACACTAATGATAATATTATGATAATAATGATAAAAAGGGAAAAAAATAAGAGCACAAATAACATTAATGAATAACATAACAATAAGAATGTTAACAATAAGATTAATCAGCATAAGGATGTTAATGAATATGATAGTATTTCATTTCATTATTCATTTCCTACATCTCTTCTCGTTTCGTTTTCGAGTATTTGACTCCCTTAATCTTTATTTCATTTTTTGTGTTTCTTTTTGTTTTTCACAACTTGTTTTTAGTTTCCCTTTGCCTAAATTATCTTCCCCTTCTCTCTACACTCAACACCTCTCCTCTTCCCCTCTTCTATAATTCCTCTCCCTGTTTGGTATTCCCTTGTTCCTTCTCTACACCTCTTCTTCCCTTCTCCCGCCTCCTCCCTCCCTCTGTCTGCGTCTATATCTGTTCGTCTCGGTTTGATGTTTGCTTGTCTGTCCTTCTCTCCTATTCTCCTTCTCTCCCTCCCTCCCTTCCTCTCTCTCTCTCTCTTTCTTTGTTTCTCTCTCTCTCTCTCTATCTCTTTCTCTCTCTCTCCCCTCCCCCATCCCCCTCTCTCTCTCTCTCCTTCCCTCCCTCCTTCTCTCTCTCTCTCTCTCTCTCTCTCTCTCTCTCTCTCTCTCTCTTTAACCCTCTTTCCCCTCTTCCCACCTCTTCCTCCACCCTACTTTCCCCTCAGGGCGTAGACCGCAGCGCACAGTATTCAGGGGAACGGCGAATCACGTTTCAAAGTTGTACGCTCTCACCTGCACCTAGTTCCTACACACAGCCCCTCGGGGACAGTTTGTCTGTAAATGATGCGTGAAATCTGGATCCATTCTAGCGAGGAGAGCTTCGCCGAGGTGGAGGCTGAAAGTTTCTCTACTGTGTAACATGGCTTGTGAGGGAGGCTCGCTGGCGTGGACGGGTGTAGCTGTACGTGTGGACGTGGGCGTGTGTGTGTGTGTGTGTGTGTGTGTGTGTGTGTGTGTGTGTCTGTGTGTGTGTGTCTGTCTCTCTCTCTCTCTCTCTCTCTCTCTCTCTCTCTCTCTCTCTCTCTCTCTCTCTCTCTCTCTCTCTCTCTCTCTCTCTCTCTCTCTCTCTCTCTCTCTCTCTCTCTCTCTCTCTCTCTCTCTCTCTCTCTCTCTCCCTCTCCTTCCCCCCCCTCTCTCTCTCCCGCGTGTATACGTGTGTATGCGCGCGCGTGTGTGATACAGGCTAGTGACTTTGGTTCTCCCATATGCCAAAATATTGGACGAGGCTCTCTGCCGTGGAGATGAACGCTTAACCATGCATGAGGGAATTAATTCATTCGATTCTAGTCTATTAAGTTTGCGTTTCGTGCAGTTGATCGTATAGCAACTGTCAATAACGGAGATGAAAGAGTAGGAAGGACGAATTAAATACAGAGAGAAGGGGTAAGAGAGGAGGGGGGGGAGGGAGAAAAATGAGGATAACTAGTCCAGAAGGAAAGGGGTGGAAGCCAGAATGAGATAATGAGGTGAAACTGGATTGAATATAGTCGGTAAGAATGGAAAAAAAGTCGGAGAGGAGAAACCATGAGGAAATATTGGATGGAGAGTGAGCAAAATGAATGAGACAAGATTTAGCGAGCGAGCGACCGAGAGGAAGAGAGAGAAAGGGAGGAGAGAGAAAGACAGAGAGAAAGAGAGGGGGAGAGAGAAAGGGAGGATAGAGAGAGAAAGAGAGAGAGAGGGAGAGAGAGAGAGAGAAAGACAGAGAGAAAGAGAGACAGACAGAGAGAGAGAGATAAACAGAGAGAGACATATAGAGACACTGACATATACACAGACAACCAAACAGAAACAAAGCAAGAGTAAGAGACAGAACAAGAATATGAAGATGAAGACGAAATAGAGAGAGGAGAAGAGAGACCAAGAAGCACCATATTATCCCAACACAACGGAATATCTAATGAACTTTACCCCTGTTGATTTCCTTACTCATTGCAAGATGGACTCGCTGCATTATACGCTCGACGAAGGAGAAATGAAGTAGAGGGGGAAGAAAGGATGGATAAAAGAGAGAAGGTAATACAGAACGAGGGGATAGAGGGGGGGAGGGGGGAGGGGAGGGGAAAATAACTTTGAGAACGGGAAGGTAATGGAACTTGTTATAAACATACGATACATACTATGTATTATAATAGGTAATCGCAATGGGCTGTATTGTCATTTATCAAGAGGAAAGTTACAATGATTAAAGATACTCAGAGAAAGAATAATAGTCAATCTAATAGTAATTAGATTATATGATTAGCAATGTTGGTTATATATCTTTGTACATGTGATAGGAATAATGTTGATACTAAGGACGACAAGCAAAACTCACATGGATTGCAATAAAAGAGAGATCGGAAAGAGATGAGACAAGAAACCCTGAACCAAAACTATTAGTGTTAAATGATTATGAGAGTAATGATTTATGATAATAATTAGGATCATAATAATGATAATGATGATGATGATACCAAAAATGATAGTAATGATATCAGAAATGATAATGATAATAATATCGGAAATGATAATGATGATAATGATCATATTGATAATAACAATACAACTACAACTACCATATAACAACAATAAAGAAGCAAAATTACAGCAAGGATAATATTAGCTTTATATACTCATGTATGCATACTTAAAAAAAAAAAAAAAAAAAAGGGAAATGACAGAGCTCCTAAATGGACTGTATATTTGACAAATTGATTATGAAAACATTATTTAGAATAATAATGCTGATGAATTTGGGTGATAATAACTGGATTGATTGGGATGATGTAATATATGGCGTACCTCAAGGCATCGTTCTTCGTCTGTTTCTTTACAATTATCTGAAACAATGATATAGTTATGTGATCAATTCTTTTTTGCATTTTATTTATTACTTTGTATGAGATCTATGATTACTTAATGCTATGCATATATATATATATATATATATATATATATATATATATATATATATATATATATATATATATATATGTGTGTGTGTGTGTGTGTGTGTGTGTGTGTGTGTGTGTGTGTGTGTATGTATATATGTGTGTATATATGTATATATATATATATATATATATATATATATATATATATATATATATATATATATATATATATACATATATATATATATATATATATATATATATATATATATATATATGTATATATATATATATATATATATATATATATATATATATATATATATATGTATGTATAAATATATATATATATATACATATATATATATATATATATATATATATATATATATATATATATATATATATATATATATATATATATATATACACACAAATTTTACCTCCCTGACCGAGACTCGATCCCGGGTTGTTAAGGTGACAATCCCGGATTCCAATGTGCTGTTAGCAATTTGCCTATTGCCATCAATCGTTTAGTGTTGACCAAGGACTGTATGTTAAGACAAACCGTCAGAGAAAATCCAGAGGTTTGGTTTTTAAACCAGTTGCAAGTACCAATAATTCCATTATTAACAAAAGCGCATTTGAAAAAACATACAACACTATTTGAAAAGGAGCTCGCACAGCTCTCGACCGTCCAAGAAAAATCTACCCATCGTCTGACGGTACAACAGTGTTATAAGCAGCTGTTACAATTACATAATCTTACTCAAATTTCACGAAAACTTGAAGAGACTCTACTGAAAAATATACCCGTATCTGATCGGGCTAAACATCTCTTTGAGAGTTTCGAAGAGTATCTCCCTGTTACAGAAGGAATAACATCGAGTCCAGAATCATTAAAACCCAAGACATTGCCACAATTTCAAAAACAGCAACAATATCATTATAGTCAATCTATGTATTCCAAAGAATATAAGGGAGACGAAATACGATCAAAACACAAGATGAGAATTCAGCGACTGAATCAGCTCGAAGAAATATACGATCTAGTCACCAAAATAGCTAAAGAAGGAAGATGTGATGAAATTGCAAAATTCCTAGGAGTGGATTCATATATCATATCAGGATTACTTAATAAAAATGTACCAATACCGATAAAAGAATCTAGCATCTTTAGTAAAGATTATACACATATGACACCCGCACAAGCATTCTTTAATAAAGGTTTATATAACAAGTATGGTCAGGCAGAAGTCTCTCATGAAAGTCGACGTGGCATATTAGATTTTATGATAGATACAAAGTGTGAATACGATGCTCGTATTCATCAAACTACTACTAATAATAACCAATATGATGACAAGGAAAAGAGAAAAAAAAAAGACAGCGAGAAAAACGACAACGTCGTTGTTGTCGATGATGATGATGATGAAGAAGAAGAGCAACAAGGTACAAAAATATACCTTGATGTACAAGCTATTGAGAATTTCCTCAAAGAACAAGTACAACACGGTATAATATTTGCCCCGCTCTCAAACTATAGAACTCAACATCATCAGAGTTTACAAACACGACTCATCTTGGAAGATATAAAGCGAAAAACAAATTGTCATCAACCGTCTTTTTCATTGGACCAAGAATTATTAAATGAAAACTCTTTTTATAAAAAGAGTGAAAATATTGTACATAGGGAATGTTGTGAATGTAAGGCAATTTCGGTTGCTCTGATTATCATTGAAAAATTATTTAGGTCAGTATAAAGCATATATATAACGTTTAGATATATTTGTTCGTAATCATGATAATAATGATAGTAATAAGATAATGATAATGATGGTAGAAATAAGGATATGACGATAATGATGACGATAAATACAATGAGGATGAAACGGATGATAATGGTGAAAGTGATGATTACAATGGTTATGATAATAATGATAAGAACGATAATGATAATGATAATAATGATATCAATAAAATTAGTAGTAATAGAAATTGTATTAAATTAATAATGATCATTTTTTTAAGTAACAATATATATATTAATGATAATGATAACGATAACAATGATAATAGTGATAGTTGTAGTTAGAATAATAATAATGATATTGATAATAGATAATAATGATAATAACAGTGATAAAAGCAATATGATAATAATGATTATGAATATAGTAATAATAGAAAGGATAATGATGCTAAGAATAATAATGATGATGATGACAGTGATTATTATAGTAATGATAATGAGTATTATGATAATGATGGTAATAATGGTAATAATGGTGTTGATGATAGTAAAACTGATGATACCAACAACAAAAAAGTAATGATAATGAAAATGATAATAAAGATGATATCAATAACAATAATAATTACAATACGCATACTGATAGTGATAATAACAATACTAGTGATAATAAAGATAAGGATGATGATGATAATGATAATTACAATAGTATCAATGATAATAGTAACAAAAATCATGATGCTGATGATAATAATATTGCTGAGAATGATGATAATGGTAATAATAATGATAATAACCATAGTGATAATGATAATGATACCAACAGCGATAACATTTATGATAATTATAATAATAGTATCCATAACAATAATAATCATAACAACAATACTAAACTATGTAATTACTATCAATAAAAATAGTAACAATGATAAAAGGGGTAATGATAAAAAACACGATGATAGTGACAATAATAATGATAGCAATAATGTCAATAACAGAATTGATTATCATAAAGAAAAAAAGTTAATAATCACTTTTGGAAAAATTAATAGATGATATGCATTTGCAAAAGATAAAAAACTCATTACGGAAATGATAACCTGTATTTCCTACAAAGCCAAAAACTCATCAGGTAACAAATAATTAATTCATCAAATACCGCAAACACAGTAATGAACATAAAACTGAAAAAGTGTTTACTCTTCTTCTATTTCATGAATGTTATAGTCTGCTACAAATATGATATGGCAGAATGGTAAGATATGATATCTCTCTAATCTTTGTTACATCCTGTCTATATATATTTTAATGTATATATACACACACAGATACACACGCACACACACACACACATACACACACACACACACATCATTGATATCACTATCATTATTAACATTATCACTGCTATCATTAGCACTACAATTATTACTATTACAATGATTACCATTAGTATGATTTTCATTATCATGATTGCTATTGTCATTATGATCATTATAATCATTATCAGTTTTATTAATATCATTATCATTATCATTGTTATCATCATTGATATTATCATTATTATGACCATAATTGATATTACTGTTATTATCATTATTATTATTTCCATTATCATTATTACTATTATCATTATCAACATCATTATCAGTGTCATCATGATTATTATCATTATCATAATTATTACTGTTATTATCATTATTTTTATCCTTGTTACTATTATCATCTTTTTTATTATTATCATTATCATAAATATCATTGTTATCATTATTGTTATTTTTATTTGTATCATTATTGTTATTATCATATTGATCATTACCATCCTCATTATCACTATCATTACTATCATTATCATTATTACTATTATCATCCCACTATCATCATAATCCTCATCATCATTATCATTATTGTTATGGTTATTATTATGATGATGATTATCATTATGATTGTGGTAATTATCATTGTACTTATTGTTATTATCATTGTTATTTCCATCATTATGATTATCATTCATTTTTATCATTATTATAATTATTATCATTATTGTCATCATCATTATTGTCATCATCTTTATCGTCAACAAGATTATCAATGTCATTAATTCATCATTATCCTTTTTTTATCATCATCATTATTATTAACTTTAACTTCATTATCCTTATTCTATCATCATCATTGTTGTTGTTATCATTACTTTTTCATGATGATCATCACTAAAACTACTGTTATTTATTGTATGACCATTCATTCTTAAACTTATCATAATCATTTTTGTTGGAATCATGTTTATCATCATTATTATTTTCTTCGTATCATCATTATTATTATTGTTATTATCATCATTATAGATATATTCATTATCATTATTGTTATTATCATCATTACAGATATTTTTAGTATTATTATTGTTATTATCAATATTATAGAATTTTTCATTATCATTATCATTATCTTCAATATCACCATTCTTGTACTGATAATGCACGAACAGGAATAGTATTTTCATCATAAAATAGTTATCATCATTATTATTATCATTATTACTATTATAATTATTGTAGTAAAGATTGTTGTGTTTTTGTAACCATTGTTATTATCATTGTTATTCCTATCATCAGTATTTTTTCATCTTTGATTTGATTATCATTATTATCATTATAAATGTCATTTTTAATACCTCCTTATCAGTATCATTATCATTATTAAGATTTCTATTATTAATAATATTCCAATGATTATTAGTTTTATTGCTATTATTCTTATCATCATTATTATTTTCATCATTATCAATATTTCTATTATTAGTAGTATTATTGTTATTTCTATTACCATTATCATTATCATTATCATCATCAATTATACTACCATTATCGTTATCATTATTATCATTGTCAATATCATGATTGTCATTACTATTCATCACTCTTAGCATCATTACCATCATAATCCTTATTCTTATTATTGTTATCATAATCATTATCGTTATCATTAACATTGTTATTTTCCTCATTATTAGTTTATCATTATCCTCAGCACGTTCATCATTATCATCCTTATTATCTTTCTTATCATTAATATTATCATTGTCGATATCATAATTATCACTATTATTCATTATTCTTATCATCATTATCATCATAATCATTATTCTTATTAATGTTATCATAATCATTATCGTTATCTTTAAGATTGTTATTTTTATCATTATCATCATTATTAGTTTATCATTATCTTCAACACGTTCATCATTATCATCATCAGCATTATTTGTATCATAATCGATCTTATCATTAATATTATTAACATCATTATTATCATTATTATTGCCATCCTTTTATTATCATCATCATTATCATTACTATCATTGTTGTTCTTGTCGTTATTATTATTATTTCTAATGCTATCATTATCATTGTTCATTTTTATCATTACTATTAATACATAATTATTTTCCTAATTCCCATCATTATCATTATCATCCTCATTTTTATCATTACTTTCATTATTATCATTATCATTAACATCATTGATATTATCATCAGCAGCCATATCAGTGTCATTATCTTTATCATTATTGTCATCATTACTACCATTATTGTTATCATTATCAATATATTGTTATTATCATATTTATCATCAAATGTGTTGCTATCATTATCATTATCATCATCATCACCATCATAATCATCTCTGCCATTATTATGTTATTATTTCTTTATTGTATTTTTTATCATCTCTATTCTTATTATTAATCATTATGATTATCAGTATCATTATCATTACTAGTCATGATTAATATTATAATTACTATTATTCTATAATTACTATTGTTATCACTATCATTACTGTGATTATCATAATGTTATTGTCCGTATTGTGATTGTCATCATTATTTCGTTATATTAATTGGTACATCTATCATTATCAACTTTTTATCACTGTCATAATCATTTTCATCATTTCTATTATAATTATCATAGTTATCATAATCCTTATTTGCATTCTTTCTATCACTTATTACTTTATCTTTATCACAATTATCAGATCATCACATCATTTAATTTTTTCTTATCTTTATTATCATTCCTGGTTCCATTATCATTATTATTATTGTTATGATTATGATGATTGTTCTGATATATTGTAATCATTATCATTATCTTTATCATTATTGATATCATCATTACTGTTAATGTTATTTTCAATGTTTTCACCTTTATATTCATCCTTATTATCATTATTGATATTATCATTATTATCCTTGATGTCATGATTTATAATTTATGTATTGCAGTATTGCTAGCATTATTGTTATTACTAGCATTAATATTTTAATTGATATCATAATCATTATTATCATCGTTATTATTATCTACATTATTTTTATTATTATCATCATCATCATTGATTGTTATTACTTTACCATTGTTATTATTTTCAACATTATCATTATCACTGTTATGATTAATTGTTCATCATTATTTTCATTATGATTACTAGTTAACATAATAGATTTGTTATTAACTTACTGTTATACGTTTTATCATTTTATCATTATTATTATTATCTTTAGTATTATTATCATTATTGTTATCAATATCATAGCTATTACAATTACAATCACCGATGATAATCATAACTGACTATTATTATCACCATCATAAACATTATCATCATCTTTCTTATTATCATTATTGTTATCCTTATTATTATCATCATTATTGCTATTGATTTATATATTAATATTTTCCA
>BOPN01007725.1:22500-27500 GCA_017312705.2 Penaeus japonicus | reverse complement strand
TCCCTCTCCCTCTCCCTCTCCCTCTCCCTCTCCCTCTCCCTCTCCCTCTCCCTCTCCCTCTCCCTCTCCCTCTCCCTCTCCCTCTCCCTCTCCCTCTCCCTCTCCCTCTCCCTCTCCCTCTCCCTCTCCCTCTCCCTCTCCCTCTCCCTCTCCCTCTCCCTCTCCCTCTCCCTCTAAGAGGTAAGGTGGATGGGTAGGAGAAAGGGAGGAAGAGAGAGAGAGAGAGAGAGAGAGAGAGAGAGAGAGAGAGAGAGAGAGAGAGAGAGAGAGAGAGAGAGAGAGAGAGAGAGAGAGAGAGAGAGAGAGAGAGAGAGAGAGAGAGAGAGAGAGAGAGAGAGAGAGAGAGAGATAAAGAGAGAGAAAGAGAGAGGGAGAGAGATGGAGAGAGGGATAGGTGGTGGGAGATAGGAAAGGGGTGGAGGGAAAAGAGAAAGGCAGGGTGTAAATGAGATAAAAGAGATGCTCATAAAACAGCAGATATATCATTCTATCCATGCATCTTCATTCCAAGATCCAACGTACACATACGTACACACACACACGGACAACCTCACAGTCAGAAACCCGCATACACACATAGAAAGCAACCCACGCATACTAACATTCTCACATTCACGTACAAACACACGCCATCATAAACAAACACAAACACACGCCCACAAGTTAGGGACTCTACCCTCAATCTCAGCGTCCACCCTCCCCCCACCCCCCGGCGTCCTTCCAACTCCCTTCTTGCAATCTCCCTCCCACCCTACCCTCCTCCTCCCTCCTCCCCAAATACCCTTCCTCCTCTTCCTTTCCTCCCCCTTTCCCTTGTATACCCCCACCCCTCCACCCCTCCCCATCAAAGCCAGTGCTTCCTCTCCCCTCCCAGTGTCCTCCCTCTCCTCCCCCCTTCTCTCCAAGTGCCCTCCCGCGTCCTTCCTCCTCTACCCTCCCCCCATGTCCTAAACCCTAAACCCCTTCCTCCCCTCCTCCCCTATCCTCCACTCCTCCCCTCCCACTTTCCTCCCCTATCCTCCCCTCCTCCCCTCCCCCCTTCCTCCCCCCATGTCCCCACCCCTAAACTACCCCTCCTCCCTTCCTCCCCCCATGTCCCCACCCCTAAACCACCCCTCCTCCTCTATCCTCCCCTCCTCCCCCATCTCCCCTCCTCCCCTCCCCTCTTCCTCCCCCCTTCCTCCCCTCCTCCCCTCGCGCGGGCTCTCGCTTCCCAACGGTTCCTCTGCGGTGCCTTTTTAGGCCTATCTGCACGGCCCATTTGCTTCCGCCGGTCTCGAGGGCGACCGGAGCGCATTCGCGGCACTCGGAGGCATCGTTTTATCGGCTTCGGGGCCCGATAGAGAGGCGATCGGGCGCGAGGGAGCGGAGGCCAACGCGTATCGCCGCCGGACGATTGGCTCGGCGTCGCGGCGGCTCTTAATCGGCGAACGAGCGTGGGGGAGAGGGGGAGGGGAGGGGAGGGGGCACGGCGCTCGTTTGTGTTTATCGTCGCGATCGCACATACACAAAGAGATGCATGCACACACACACACACACACATACATATACACGCGCAAACATACGCATGTACTTGCTTATGGACTAACAAGTACAAAGATCAAACACACACACACACACACACACACACACATACACACACACACGCACACACATATATATATATATATATATATATATATATATATATATATATATATATATATATATATATATGTATATACATATATATATATATATATATATATATATATATATATATATATATATATATATATATATATATATATATATATATATATATATATATATATATATATATGTGTGTGTGTGTGTGTGTGTGTGTGTGTGTGTGCACATATCTTATGAACTATGGATTTACACAACTTTCTATCTACGTTTTAGAAAAGACGAAGCACATATATAGATAAAAAGCCAGACAGAATAAAAAGCAAAGAGAGAAAGAGAGAAAGAAACACACAAAAAAAAAAAAAAAAAAATGAGGCAGAGAAAAATACAGATAATAGGAAAAAGAGGGAAATAGAAAAAAAAAAATAAAAATAAAAAATAAAAAATAAAAAGCGAGAGAGGGAGAGAAAAAAAAACGAGAAAAACAGATAGAGAAACTGAGAGAAAAGAGAGAGAGAGAAAGACTGAGAGTGAGCGAATGCCACCGACGCCGCCAGTGCCATCATCAGTGCCATCGCCAGTGCCAGTGCTAGTGCCAAGCATCGGCCGACCCTCGCTTGATTGCTTTATGCGTCCCAGTTCCCGGTTCGTGTAATAAGTTGGTCGTAATGGTTAATAGGATCTCACTAAAGCCGGCGTGTGATAGGATCGGAACGCACTCCCCTTCCCCCTCGCCTCTCCCCTTCCCCTGCCCTCGGTCCCCCTTCCCCTCCCTTTGCTTCTCCCTTTCCCCCTCGCTTCTCCCCTTCCTTACCCTCGGTCCCCCCTTCCCCTCCCTTTGCTTCTCCCTTTCCCCTCGCTTCTCCCCTTCCCCTTCCCTCGGTCCCCTTTCCTCTTCGCCCCCCCCCCTCCCCTCGCTGTGCGATTACCTTGAGGTGGGGTGGGGTATAGAAAGGGGGGGGGGATTTAGTTGGGATTTGGGGGTAGTAGAAAGGGGTAGAAGGAGTAGGATTAATAGCAGGGGTTAGGAAGATAGAGGAAGAGAAGGAAGAAGAGGCGGATGAGATTGAGGAGGAAGAGAAAAAGTGGAGAAAAAGTGGATTGATACAGGCTGATGATGATGATGATGATAATGATGATGATGATATATATATATATATATATATATATATATATATATATATCCACTGCAGGACGTAGGCCTCTCTCAATCTTTTCCAGTCTTTCCGGTCTTGTGTCCTCTGATTCCAGTTTACTCCTGCGAAATTCGCTATTTCATCCCGCCATCTAGTCATTGGTCTTGCCCTGGGTCTCTTTGTGTCGTGTATTACCCATTCTGTTGTTTTCTTTGTCCACCTGTTGTCCTGTCTCCGATATGTGTGTCCAGCCCACTGCCACTTTTTCTTCTTGATGTTCTTGAGTATATCCTCTACTTTTGTTTGTTGCCTGATCCATGTGGCCTTTTTCTTGTCTCTTAAGCTAACTCCTAGCATAAGCCTTTCCATTCCTCTTTGGGCACTTACTAATTTCCTCTCGAGTGCCTTGGTCGTAGTCCATGTCTCTGATCCATATGTCATTACGGGGAGGACACATTGGTCAAAAGTCTTTTTCTTTAGACATAGTGGCAGACGACCTCGTAATATATTACTCTGTGTACCGAAGGCACTCCAACCAAGTCTGATTCGCCGTTTTATCTCGGCTTCGCAAGATGTACTCGACTGTATGAGTTGCCCTAGGTATACATACTCGTTCACTGCGTCTAGTACCTCGCCTGTATTTGTATTTGCTTAACTGGGGTTCGACTGTTGAACATGACTTTAGTCTTTTTCAATCTTCAGACACTCCCTATGTAAATCGCTTAGTAATTGTTGTAATTCAACTGCTGACTCGCCGAAAAGAACAATGTTATCTGCAAATCTTAGATTCTACAAATCTTAGATTGCTTAAGTGCTCATTCCCTATTTTAATCCCTCTCTCCTTCCAATCTAACTTCTTGAATACTTCCTCCAAGCAAGCTGTAAACAGCTTTGGTGAGATGGTGTCGCCCTGCCGAACACCCTTTTTTATTAGTATTGTATTGGTTTCTGCGTGGATTTTGATTGTCGCTGTACCATCTCTAAATATATCCTCTAATAATCTGCAATATATTTCCTATACTCTTTGTTTACGAATTGCATCTAGTACTGCAGATATCTGTACCGAATCGAATGCTTTTTCATAATCTACGAATGCCATACACAGGGGCTTCCTATATTCGTTTGTTATTATTGCGTTTTTCCAGGCCTTCGGAGTTTTACCGACGCATAGACATCTGTTATAAAGACTGGCCAGTTTTACTGTCGCAATCTTTCCTGCATCTTGAATAAGATCTACACTAATGCCGTCTTTTCCTGGTGTTTTCCTCTTTTCATGCTTTTTAGTGCCCTATTTACTTCATCTACCGTGATGTTTGGAACGTCTCCAATTGTTGTGTTTGTCTCCGTATGTGGTTGATCGTTTGAGTGGTATAAGTCGCGATAGAAGTCTTCTATTACTTTGATAATTTCATTTTTATTGTCTGTCACCTCTCCATTGGGTTTCTTTACTGCATACATTTGGTTTTCCCCTATTCCGAGCCTCCTCTTTGTTGCCTTAAGGCTGGTGCATCCTCTCTTTCTTCTTGTTTATCGCCTTAGTCAGCTCTGCTGATTCTATCTTCTCTCTGATTGATTTTATTTTCAGGTCCCTACGCTGTTTCATAAGCTTTTTTTGTCTCTACCGAAAGCTTACTGAACTTTTCTTTTTCGTCTTTGCCTCCTATTTCAAGTGCAGCTTCCTTTAATATCTCGCTGAATTGGTTGTTCATTTGGTCTATGTCAAGATCTTCATCGAGAGCTGAGTATCTATTCCGGATGTTATTGCTGAATTCCGTCGCCCTATTATTAATGTTAATTAGATTAACGAGAGGCTTTTGTATGAGCTTATTTCGTTCCCTTCTTAGCTGTAATTTTACTCTATTTCTGACCAGTCTATGGTCGCTACCGACATTTATTTTATTGATAACGGTTACGTCTTGTACAATGTCGCGCCTATTGGTGATTATAAAGTCAATTTCATTTTTAATGCCGGATGGTGATTTCCATGTCCATTTTCTCCTGGGTCTCTTTTCGAAGAATGTATTCATAATTTTAAGTGATTGAGCTTCAGCGAATTCTATTAGCCTGTGCCCTCTCTCATTTCTGGTGCCTATTCCATATTTCCCAACCGAGGTTTCTCCATCTTCCCTTATTCCTATCTTGGCATTAAAATCCCCCACAATCACGGTAAATTGGGTTTTTGCTCTATCTGTAGCTGCTTGTACATCTTCATAGAAGCTCTCTATCTCCTCATCA
>BOPN01007725.1:0-2500 GCA_017312705.2 Penaeus japonicus | reverse complement strand
TTCTGAATAGTAACCTGTACAAGGGAAATTACGTGTTTAGGCTACAGTACTCTATCCCCTAAACTATATCCTCTTACAACATTTGTCAATATCCATTTTCCGGCTTCACTTAGGAGTTGGCGATGGCGTTTACAGTCGCAACTACTGAAAGACCCTTTCCCTGAAACGCCGGGGGATGTGTGCACTGTCAACATGTTTTGAACATGATCGAAGCGTGATTGTATGTAATTGGAGAGTAGGTTTATCATTGTGTTTGTGAATTTTCTTTTCGAAACATGTATATAGCAAACATGTTAATAGCAATACTTTTCGTGATTTTTTGGTCTGCCTCTTTTCAACGTTTCGTTTCATTACTCGTGTGCCATTTTCAATAGAAAAAATGTACAATAAAGTGATATTACATCTCTTAGTGCTCAGTGTACTGTGGGATGCATTACGTAATTGACTTTTCATATGAAGTTTGGAACTTTTTTTTCTATGCACATTTGGGTATAGCAAAATTGATAATGATGATATTTTTTACCTTTATGATATAGATAGTAAAAGGGAAGGGGAGGAAAGGATAATGATGCTGGCATTTATAATTATAATCTCAACAGTTAAGACAATCTTAATTATGTAAACCTAGAAATCACAAACCTGAATGCAAACTTCAAGAGTGAACAATGAAAATAATCTAATATAATGATTTTGATATCCTAAAAATTATACGCATTGCAAAATGATAAAGAATGACTGTTAAGTGAGAATTTAGATTTAAAAGTTTTTCGCTTAATAAGTAGAAAAAAGAAAATATATATATATACACATATATACATATATATATATATGTGTGTGTGTGTATATATACATATATATATATATATATATATATATATATATATATATATATATATATATGTATATATATTTATATGTATATATATGTATGTATATGTATATATATTTATATGTATATATATGTATGTATATGTATATATATTTATATGTATATATATGTATGTATATGTATATATATTTATATGTATATATATGTATGTATATGTATATATATTTATATGTATATATATGTATGTATATGTATATATATTTATATGTATATATATGTATGTATATGTATATATATTTATATGTATATATATGTATGTATATGTATATATATTTATATGTATATATATGTATGTATATGTATATATATTTATATGTATATATATGTATGTATATGTATATATATTTATATGTATATATATGTATGTATATGTATATATATTTATATGTATATATATGTATGTATATGTATATATATTTATATGTATATATATGTATGTATATGTATATATATTTATATGTATATATATGTATGTATATGTATATATATTTATATGTATATATATGTATGTATATGTATATATATTTATATGTATATATATGTATGTATATGTATATATATTTATATGTATATATATGTATGTATATGTATATATATTTATATGTATATATATGTATGTATATGTATATATATTTATATGTATATATATGTATGTATATGTATATATATTTATATGTATATATATGTATGTATATGTATATATATTTATATGTATATATATGTATGTATATGTATATATATTTATATGTATATATATGTATGTATATGTATATATATTTATATGTATATATATGTATGTATATGTATATATATTTATATGTATATATATGTATGTATATGTATATATATTTATATGTATATATATGTATGTATATGTATATATATTTATATGTATATATATGTATGTATATGTATATATATTTATATGTATATATATGTATGTATATGTATATATATTTATATGTATATATATGTATGTATATGTATATATATTTATATGTATATATATGTATGTATATGTATATATATTTATATGTATATATATGTATGTATATGTATATATATTTATATGTATATATATGTATGTATATGTATATATATTTATATGTATATATATGTATGTATATGTATATATATTTATATGTATATATATGTATGTATATGTATATATATTTATATGTATATATATGTATGTATATGTATATATATTTATATGTATATATATGTATGTATATGTATATATATTTATATGTATATATATGTATGTATATGTATATATATTTATATGTATATATATGTATGTATATGTATATATATTTATATGTATATATATGTATGTATATGTATATATATTTATATGTATATATATGTATGTATATGTATATATATTTATATGTATATATATGTATGTATATGTATATATATTTATATGTATATATATGTATGTATATGTATATATATTTATATGTATATATATGTATGTATATGTATATATATTTATATGTATATATATGTATGTATATGTATATATATTTATATGTATATATATGTATGTATATGTATATATATTTATATGTATATATATGTATGTATATGTATATATATTTATAT
>BOPN01007724.1:32500-40000 GCA_017312705.2 Penaeus japonicus | reverse complement strand
ATTTTTTTTAACGGATTTTTATTCTTGGCTTTCTTTGTTCGCACTTGTTGGAGACCGAGCATTTGTACAGGTATTTTTTATCTATGTTTTTATTGAGATTGCTTTTATGGAGGTTTATTTTGTTTTATATGGCTATGATTTAATAATAACTTTGAAAACTGGCTTATGCTTTTATTTTCTCATGTTTTTTAAAGAAGTTGAAAGTTTTGAAGAAACGTATGATTATCCACTTTGATTATTTTTCTATTTCACTTTATTTTGCCTTTTTGTAGCCAAGCATCCTTGTTTACGTGACAACATTAGAGTACGGTAGTGATTTTGATGCTTGAGCTTTGGTAGGATTTAATAATTAATGATGTCACTTACCAAGGCGGAATTCATTTGGTGAATTAATGGAGTAATTAGTTATGTTGGTTTACGAACTGTAATGATGACATTGGTGAAATCTCTGCCTTCTATGAATTCTTCTCGTTTATATTTTTAAGAAGGAATGGCTTATGATGATTTCTGATTTAGTGAATTCAGTCGATACAACACACCTTTAGACTTTCTCTTGGGTCAGGATAGATGGTGACAACTTTGGCCATGCTACTTGAACGTTGATACGCTACCACTTTTTAATTTAAATTAATTCTATCCTGCCCCTGACAACCGAACCCTTAATAACACTCTCGTGCCGAACCAGGAAGCGCGAGACTTGCTCTCACGCGGCTCCTACGGCCGCCCTTGAGATCCCATCCCCTACAGGGCATTTTTGGCGGCAGCGTCGGAATTTGAAAGTCTGTTTTTGCAGAGCTTATGGGCTACGCAATCTTGTGTTGTATGCTGGTACTCGCATTCCTGTTCCAATGATTTTTTAAGAGATTTTGCCAAATAACTTGAAGTTAAAGGTTATAAAGACTGGTGTAAAGTCAGCAATTAATTGAAAGGGTTTTTTCGAAAGAATAATAATTACATTGAAACATCAAGTGTTCATTTAGTGATTTGTGTGATTTTGATTTTGAATTTTGCCAGTTTTTATATCTTAACTTTCAGGAAATCTGTGTATGTTTTATATTTTTACGTGTTTTCTTGAATCTGTGTTGGTATTTTCGAAACTGACGTTTATAGTTGTTTGTTTTATTTTATCGGGTATCTTTTGACATTAATCATGGTGAAACTTCGGAAAAGGAAGTCTCAGTCTGAACCATCGCAATTTGATCTTGATGAGGAGATTACTCTGGTTGATGAGGTCACTGAGTTAAGGGGGATGCTGAAAGAGTTGTCCAGTCAGATGGCACGTCTTGACAAACAGAGGGAGAAGGATCGGGAAGAAATGAAGGCAATGTTGGAGAAGTTAACACTGAATGTAAATGTCGGAGCTACTGCTAGGTCTTCTGAGCCTGAAGGTGCCACGGCACTCTCTCCTGTTAATGTGTCGCCCTCAGCGGTACTATTCCTAGAACTGTACATAGATCCCTTAGAAGGGACTTTTCTCCACCAGCCCTAACTCCAGTAACTCCTCACTTGCCTCGTGCTAATTTGGTGCAGCAGAATGCAGCACCTTCTCCTGTTAGACCACAAGTAATGCCTCGCACAGCTTTCACTCCTCCTATAGTTCAACCACATGCAACATCCCAACCGACCTATGTTGTAGTCTCTGATCGTGATAGTATCACTAAGTTTAGAGCTGAAGCGCCTGCTTCTCAGCCACTTCGAAGAAACCAGGAAGTGGAGGGATGGATCAGGCAGTTAGAAAATACCATTAAGCCCGCAACTGATGAGGCTTTGATTCGTGCTGCAAAGGCAAATTGTAGAGGGCAGGCTGATATAATCATCAATTCACCAATCTTTGATGACATCCACACATGGTCTGATTTTCGCCAAAAGATACGGCAAAAATTTAGGGGAACATGTTCTGCCTCAGTTTCTTTACACTTTTGTATGAAGTACGGATGATGGCTGGTCAAGCACCCTTAGATTTCCATTCTACCTTGGAGGGGATGGTCTATCAGGGTTACCGAGACCATCGGGAAGCAGTTGGCAACCCAGAGGCATTAATACGGAGGGTGTTTCTCCAAGGATTGCCGGGTTGGTTAAGGGAACTTCTTGCCCTAAAGGAAGGTGATTCTGTACAGTCCTTAGTTGAGGCTGCGCAAAGACTGTGGAATGCTCGAGTGGGCATAAGGAATGATGAAGAGCCACCTAAGCTCCATGCAGCACCTTGCAGGGGAGAAATTGCGGAAGTCTCACGGATACCTCCACGTCCTATACGTCGGAGAGATCAGCCTTCTACTCTAGTTTGCTGGGGGTGTCGTCGAGAAGGCCATTTTCGTAGAGAGTGCCCCTTTCAGAACGCCCAGAGTGGAGAGGCTCCAGCCACCTCTGGTTATCGGAGGAGCCAAAACAGGGTCTATTTCGAAGGCCACCACAATATATCTCCAGGCGAACGACAATTGATCGAGGCTGCGGTCCAGACAGTGACTTCGAATAATGACATCGTTGCACAAGGACCTTGTGGGAGACCTCTTGTCAAAATCAGAGTTCATGGCATTCCTGTGACAGCTTTTGTGGACACTGGATCTGAAGTCACTCTCAGAAATTGGAAAATGCTAAGTCCATAACTCCAAAGAGAATTCATCACCAAGTACGTGGACTTCGGAATTAATCAGGTCGACTCTTCGAAGGCACTTCTGAATGGGATGTGGAGCTTTCCTTAGGAAACGGCGAAAGATACGGCAGTGCCATCACAGGGTGTATTGGTGGAAGGTGTTGATTTTCCAGGGGAAATCTTGATTGGAATGGATTTTCTAAGAAGATTTTGCTACGAGTAGTACATAATCATAGCCCTCAGAAGACATACCTGAGACTTGGAGGAGTGACTCTCCCTGTTGCCTACACTGAAGGACCTTCATTGGGTACCACCAGTATATTAAAGTTCATTCCACCTGGACATAGCCAGAAGCACACATAGTGGTCGGTATGTCACTGTGACTATTCCTGAACGTTTTAATAACATGGAAGTTATCATCGAGGGAGCCACAGATAAAATCATTGTGCCTCGGACGGTGATTATACCCAAAGATGGAGTAGCTTCTGTTTGGGTTTTGAATGGTGGAACACGTCCTGTATGCTTGAAGAATGGCACGCATGTTGCAACTGGTCAATTGTGTACAGTGATGGAGTTACAGGACCAGTCTAAAGGCCCAATGCAAGCTTGGAACAGGCACAAAGGAACCAAGCGACAGAAGCCTCACCTGAAGAATTTGAACCAGTGGACGATGATGTCCCTGACCCGCATTTCAGTTTTGATGAGGAGGACGAGTTTGATCTTGCTTTTGGTCAATTGGACTTTGTATATGATGATAATGATTTTGTTGTATTCCCTGAAACGAGCCTAGATGACCCTCCAGAGGTGTCAGTGTTGACATCAGTAGATAATAAGGACTCCGCTGAACCAGACCTCAGTCATTTACCTGATAATCGGCGTCATGATATCCTTGCATTACTGGCTAATTATCCACGGTTATTCAGTGGAGACAAGTTCTCTATAGGTACTGTGCCAGGTATCCAGCACCACATCCCTACACATGGAACCAAGCCTCTCTGTACCCGTCAATGGCGTCTACCTGAGTCGGTCAAGCAGAAGATAAGACAGGAGTGTGATGACATGCTTGACACAGGTGTCATTGAGCCCAGCACATCACCTTGGCTCTCTCCTGTTGTTCTTGTAAAGAAGAAGGATGGCACAGTGCGATTCTGTGTTGACTACCGACAGCTCAATTCTGTTACAATAGCAGATACCTATCCTCTACCAAGGATTGATGAACTGGTTGATGAATTGAGGGATACGAGTATTCTCCCTGCTCGATAGTCGGAGTGCTTACTGGAGTATCCCAGTAGCACCAGAGGATAGGCCTAAGACAGCCTTCAGCGATGGTTATCGCCTCTTTCAATGGCGTCGTATGCCTTTTGGACTCTCCACAGCCCCAACAACTTTTCAAAGAACTATGAATGCTGTACTAAGTCCAGTTCTGGGCAGGCATACTTTAGCATACCTTGACGACATTGTGATTTACAGCAAAAATTTTGAAGAACATCTACACCATCTAAAAGAAACCCAGATATCCTCGATTGTGCTGGATTCAAACTCAATGTAACCAAATGTGAGTTTGTTGTGCAAAATTTTAGGTTTCTTGGGTTCCGCGTCACGCCAGATGGGATTTTACCAGACCCTGATAAAGTTCGAGCCATCTCAGAGATGCCACCTCCAAGGACAGTTAGGGGTGTGCGGAGATTCTTGGGAGCCTCAGTTTTCCGAAGGCATGTTCCTAATTATGCCAAATTGGCTATTCCACTGACCCAGCTGATAAAAAAGGAACAAAAATTTAGGTGGACTAAAGAATGCCAAGAAGCATTTCAGGCACTTAAAGATGCTCTGATTAATGCACCAGTGTTGCAGAAGCCCAACTTTGATCTGCCATTTGAGATCCATACCGATGCATCCCAAGTTGCCATTGGAGGTTGTTTGATGCAACGAGAAGATCAGAATCCACCACATGCTATAGCTTATTTTGGGAAGCTGAGAGGCCCAGAGACGCGGTATTCTGCCACAGATGCTGAAGCACTTGCAGTTGTTGAGAGTGTACGGGCTTTTGACCCTTATGTTTTTGGCCATAAGTTTACAGTTTACACTGACCATCGACCTTTGTGTTTTGTATTTGCAAAACAACTAAGTCCCCACGAATGTCTAGGTGGGCTTATGAACTTTCAGGCTATACATTCAAGATCCTGTACAAGCCTGGTACCTCCCATCACGTACCAGATATGCTTAGCCGAAACGTTGCTTCTGTGTGTATGTCTGATCCCGACCCAAAGACGATGCGGTCTGAACAACTGAAGGATCCAATGTGGCATGACATTGTAGCATACTTAGACGAAAAAGCTGTTCCTCAGAGGAAACCACCACTCCCTCTGGATGAATTCGAGCTTCAGAATGGAGCCCTTTATCATGTAAGAACACTGCCTGATAGAGTTGTGAGTCAGCTTGTTATTGCCAAGACAACTTCGCAGAAAGTGCTATAAAGGATGGCACACTCATCACCCTTAGCCATCTCCTGGGGTTTACAGGACTTTTGTCAAGTTGAAGGACATGTTTTACTTTCCAAATATGCTCCGGCATGTGAAAGAATACGTGGCAGCATGTGAAGCATGCCAACGACGTAAGGGTAGTCCTAGAAAAGCTCCGTTAGCAGGTGCACCAGATGTATCGATTCCTCTTGAGAAAGTGAGTGCTGATCTTAATGAGACTTGGGATATCCCAGGCGGGATACCTGCCTAATCATCGTGGATCATTTGACTAGATATGTCCAGATTATCCCACTCAAGACTAAAGATGCAACCTCAGTGGCTGATGCTATGTTTGCAGGAATTTGTTACTGTGTTTGGTCCTCCACGTCTCATACAAACAGATGGAGGGTCTGAGTTCAACAACCGTTTGTTCCAAGAATGTTGCCGTTTGTTGCAAATTAAAACAACTTTAACGACTGCCTATCATCCCCAAGCTAACGGGATGGTAGAACGAACAAACCGGGTTGTAAAGATACCAATTGCTTCTCTTGCCAACACAGCACCAGGCAAGTGGGAACAGCTGATTCCTCAAGTGAGGCTAGCACTTAATAGTGCAATTCATCGGAGTACAGGAGACCAGCCTTTATACTTGATGACTGGCCACCATGGCCACTTTCCTGTTGGTCTCACTAATGACCCTGATCTACAAATCTGAGGCATCCAAATCTTTCCATGATGCTCTCAGAATTGCTCGACGGGTAGCACTTGAGACTACGAAAACGGCAAGAGAGAGGTGGAAACAGGACTATGATAGACGAGCAGCCATACCAAAGCCGCTTGAGGAAGGACAGCTTGTACTTTACAGGAACCGTGTCCGTAAATATGGAGCTGACAAGTTGCTCAACCCACGATGGGCAGGGCCTGCACGTATACAGAAGAAAATTGGTCCTGTAACTTTCTTGCTGAAAGATGTCTCCCGTCCATTTTCCGAGAGACAGTGTCATATCAATGACCTTAAGCCTTTTCGAGTCTTGGGTGAAGTCACTTACCCTGATCTCTATGATGAATATGGTCCAGATTATGTGGATCCACTGTTGGATGATGAGGCTGAGCCAGGAGTGATGCTGCTTGCATCCTGTCTTATCAGTCCTCAGTGATTGGTTGTAAATAAGTTTGTGTTTGACTTTTACTACTTTCTCTTAAAGTTTTATGTCTATTTTTATTACTGCGAGGATTTTTTTTATGTTTAAGCAATCTTAAGTTTTGTGGTCGATTAACTAAAACCGTTATAAGCCAGTCATTGCCAGTCTAAACATACTATGTGAAACCAAGCCATACTATCCTCTTCAGGTTTACCCAGCAATCTCAATGAACTAGATAAAGAATACATTCTTAATCAGTAAATGTCAACTTTTGTATTTCAAGTTGTAAATGAGCCCGTGCAACTCAGGGGTTTGGAGGGATTCTTTCTGTTCTCAGATTGTGAGCCAATGACCACACCCTGACCCATGCCTGTGATGTCCTATGATTGGAGAGACTCGTGGTGGATCTTGAAGCTGTGGCCGAGGATGCTGAGGCTATGCTTTGAGATGGGATCACATCAGTTGAGCTACCAGTCCCTGGGACCGGTGTCGAGTCGTCTTGGACATAACCCCGTCAGAGGAGGACAATGAGGACCTGCTGGACTCTGGATGGCCGTGTCACACCCACGGGATGATGCAGAGGGAGCAGGAGGTCAACACCCTGGACTGTCGGGAGGACTTCACAGCTACCGTTATGAAGGAGGGTCAGGAAGAGCTTCGTCACGACGTTTCAATGTGCCCCTGTGACCTGCTGAGCTGAACCAGGAACGCCCTAGCAGAGGACGTGGGGGCTTGACAGGAGGAGCAGTTGGACTTCGAGGGCCAGCCAGATGAGACGCCGTGGACTTCGCTCTACTGGGCGGGGGAGGGGTTGTAGTGAGCTGATGCTTCAGCTCTCTTCGGCCGATCTCGCCTCTGTGTCGGGCTCCTACCCAGATTCCCGAGTTATTCATGGCGCCAGGACGTCAGGATCCTGTCAGAGACGAAGGCGAAGATGCAGAGGAACTTCCTGCAGGAGGCGCTGACGGAGGATCCAGACGCCCTGGACGAGATGCTGTTTTACTGGCTGAGGAGGAGGATGACTTTTCCATACCCATATAGGCTTGGAGTTGTCAAGATCACCAGTGTCTGAAAACGGACTTTTATTTTGGATACTGGCGACGGAAAATTCCGTTTGGGTTGTTGGCATAAAGTCTTGTTGGCTAGTCCACGTAATTTTTATTGCTTTTACATTTAAAATCATGTATATATGTTAAGTTCCTTTTATTTCCATAAGATGTATTATGTAATTTTATGTTAAACCTCCCATTTTTAAATCTATCAAAAAAGTACAATGTAAAGAAACGACAAGAAAAGCCTTAACGTCTTT
>BOPN01007724.1:0-5000 GCA_017312705.2 Penaeus japonicus | reverse complement strand
CCAACACTTTGATGTCCTCCGAGGAAGCTTTATGTTTCATGAGGACAAACTTATAGCAACTTCCCATCAGGATCATTCACTCATTCCAACGACTGTTGATACCACACTATTTTTTTCTAGGTGGTATTTTACATCTCTCTGGCTGTCTGTCTCTCTCCCTCACCCTCCCTCTCTCACTCTCTCTCTCCCTCTCTCTATCTGTCTATCTCTCAGTTGAAGAAAGTGTTAGTAAAGTATCCTAAGATTTTTATGAATTACATTCTAATTTCCAAATGTCCCAAGATCACGGCCCGAATCCCAATATATATATGTATATATATATATATATATATATATATATATATATATATATATATATATATACATACATATACATACATATATATATATATATTATATATATATATATGTATATATGTATATATATCTATATCTATCTATCTATCTATCTATCTATCTATCTATATATACATATGTATATATATATATATATATATATATATATATATATATATGTATATATATATATATCTATATATATATATATGTATATATATATATATATATATGTATATATATGTATGTATATATATATATATATATATATATATATATATATATATATATATATATATATATATTATATATATAAAAATATATATATATATATATATATATATATATATATATATATATATATATATATGTATGTATATATATATATATATATATATATATATATATATATATACATATATAAACATACATATATATATATATATATATATATATATGTATATATATATATATATATATATATATATATATATATATATATATATATATATATATATGTGTGTGTGTGTGTGTGTGTGTGTGTGTGTGTGTGTGTGTGTGTGTGTGTATACGTATATATATATATATATATATATATATATATATATATATATATATATATATATATATCCACATACATATCAGAGTAAAAATCAAGACAGGAGCTATGTAAGATGATTCACGAATAGTATAGGTATGATTAGATAATGCAATCCTATTTTCATAAAAAGTAAATGAAAAGATAAATAGAAAAAATCTCTGCCGGAAAAGTGATTCGGGGACCTTCAGCAAAGTGAAGGTCCCTTTAATGCGTTAGTTACCAATGAGTATGCCATTTTTGGAAATGAATTTTCTTATTCGCTTATCTAAACATTGTTCTTGATGGTGATTACATTTTTTTTTTCAGAAAAACGTGGAATCTCGAGCTGACATACTTCTTTGAGGAGAGTTTGGCTAAATGAATGGTAATATTATACAGGAACGTTAAGTTGAAATGTATAATTATTTTAAATATGTACAGTAAAAGTAAAGTCTTTATATAATTAACAAAGAATATACATATATGCATAGTGTATCTATGTACATAAAGTTAAGATATTTATATTTAAGCATAATTTTTCTCGTCCCGTTTCGTTTAATGGCGCGAAGTCAGTAATTGTAATAACGACGCTTGTTAAGCGGTTGTCAGTTCTTTTGCAAAAATTAAATACAACAGATGATTCTTAAATATTTTGGAACTACCATATGCTATTACTACCCCCAACTGTAATTTCTCTCATTAATACGCCGTTTGTCCGAAATATGATAACTTTGAAGCAGTTGGCAAACCACAGGGATATGTATATATACATATGTATGCTTTTACACTTAAGGATGCCACTTTCGTGACAGACACGAACATTGACACGACATAGCCATCACTAAGCCA
Organism: Penaeus japonicus; assembly: GCA_017312705.2. Classification (NCBI taxonomy): domain Eukaryota; kingdom Metazoa; phylum Arthropoda; class Malacostraca; order Decapoda; family Penaeidae; genus Penaeus; species Penaeus japonicus. Next base: position 3,235 of record BOPN01007724.1, on the reverse strand, counting down.
CATCATACTTCTTAGAATACGGTTGGCAATATGAATGTAGTTAAGCCTAAGTTTCATCAAACAACTGATAAGATCAAGGCTGAGCTGTTCATCCATACTGCCATTAGTTTGACTGACAGGTCCTGAAGGTCCCATGGCCAGGGCAGTTCCGTGGTAGATCTGAACACAGCTCCTCGTGTCAAGCACATAATTATTAGGTGTCTTAGCTTTGGCCGTTCTGTGTCTGAGTGAGATAACAGGAAATGATACAGGAAGGTGGCAGCAGAACTCAAGTCATTTGGGGTTTCTATTTCCTGTGTCGCACTCATCCAGCTATCATGTTCACCAGAGAAATAAAAAGAATCTGCTCCAAGACTGAAGGAAATTGGCCCCAACACGATACATTCTATATTCCTGTAATTGATTTGGATGAACTCAGGAAATGGTCTGGACCCTCTATTAAACCAGAGCGACGTTATAGATATATAAAGCAGAACAGACATCCCAGAGGACCAAGCAGAAAAGGATGTACGCTGAGGCTATGCCAAGGGCGCCATACTGTCCTTTCCCAAGAAAAGTGAGTTGTTCCTGCTAATTCATCAACAGCTCATCATTATTATAGCCATTATTACTTTTCCAATCATCATTACGAGTGCCCTCAGCATAGTCAAAATCATTATAAAATAACTATCATTAATGTTATCATTAATTCTTATTACAATATTTATGGATATTCATTTCTTTTCTTGTTGTTGTTCTGCTGGTTGAACGACGCCGATTTCAACGTCATTATAAAAGGCTGACGTTCCATTAGTTGATTTGAACATTTGCATCGTGTATCGACCGCCTCTCAAAGATATTAATGCCTTCTCGGCGGCTCCTCCCCCAACCCCGAGATGCCTCACAAATCGGCCAAAAACTTGACTCGTGACTTTTTCTTCTGACGTTATCCATTACGGTTGTTAACGACCACAATAATTCTCTCTCGTTCGGCCCCGACGTCAACATAAGGAAGCGCTTCTCGTCCGTCCTTTTTTCTCCTTTCATCTATCCTTTGTTTTCTTGCATTTTTTATCAGTTTTTATCTTTTTGCTAGTGTTCAATTTCTTTTCTCCCGTCCCCTCCTCCCGCTTTATTTAGGGGGAGGGGGTTAACCGTTGTTGTCTTTCTCTTCTTTATTTTTCTTATTGTGCGTATAAGACTATATATATATATATATATATATATATATATATATATATATATATATATATATATATATATATATATATATGTATATATATATATATATATATATTTATATATATATATATATATATATATATTTACATATATATGTATATATATATATATATATATATATATATATATATATATATATATATATATATATATATTTACATATATATGTATGTATATATATATATATATATATATATATATATATATATATATATATATATAGAGAGAGAGAGAGAGAGAGAGAGAGAGAGAGAGAGAGAGATTTCACATCATGTACCGTGAATTTCGTTCCTCAATAATTTATCTCCAATCATGTGTTTAAAAGACGAAACAAAATGGTGCGCCGACAAATAACAGATTGGCTGCAGTTTTCCTGTTCGAACTTGTATACTGATAGACAGGAATGAATGCGGAAACTTCCCGTTTATCGAACGATTAAACGCAGGCAGGAACTACAGCTATTAATGGCAAAGTATTCAGCTGAAGAGAATAGAGAGTTTCAAATGTAAAAAAATTCACATTCCAAAACATTTATTCCATTAATGAGATTGCACACTATCTACATTTTATAATCTATCATGTGCATGTGTAGTAGAATTAGAGAAAATATTGATATTACGAATGACTGAAATATCGTGTTTGACTTGATGTTCAAGTTCCTGATGCCATTGATAATTCAAGAAATGTTTTTTCAATTTCGTCTTAGATGTATTTAGAATGGAAATGTTTCTAAGATGTAAATGGTACCAGATCATTAGTCCACGGATCTACATATTTCTTGCCCGTTTCTGTATTTGATCTTTTGATTTACAGAGAGTTGTTTTGGCCTTTTTGAGTGTGGAGGATTTCTCCCTATGGATTTGCGTACTTGTGTCAAAACTGTATTTTGCTTAGGCTTTTAACCATTTTATTTTGGTTATACGCAGTATTTTGGTCGAATTTATTTACATTTTCTATTGCTACTCTTCCAGAGAAGTTTTATAGTCCTGTATTTTTTTTCTTCTTTTTTGTTAGTTGAACATCTTATGTTGCAGCATTACTTCATGATGCTGAGGGATAGTGTTTGCACAACAGCGGTTCTTGTTTCCTTAGGCACTTTATTATTTACATGATTTAGGTATATCAAAGTGCCCATTACTTTTCCGTGTGTGTGAGTATGTGTGTGTGTGTGTGTGTGTGTGTGTGTGTGTGTGTGTGTGTGTGTGTGTGTGTGTGTGTGTGTGTGTGTGTGTATGAGAGAGACAGAGAGAGAGAGAGAGAGAGAGAGAGAACGAAATGTATAGATAGATAGATGAGGAGAGAGATGAAATTACAGGACCAAGTAATTTAATAACAACCCGTGGCCGTTCACGGATTCCCTAACTTCAGGATTGGTTTCCTGATAATGGTTGCGTATTGATGTGTGATGGAGCTCCGTGCCACAAAACCAAACCCCTTAGAGATTTGAAACAATATGAACCTAAATGCGAACCCAATTGAAGGGATATCAATAGACTTAAAGGATATAAAATGTATATATACATATGTATAAATATATATATGTGTGTGTGTGTGTGTGTGTGTGTCTGTGTGTGTGTCTATGTGAGTGTGTGTGTGCGCGCGCGTGTGCGTGTGTGCGTGTGTGTGTGTGTGTGTGTATGTGTGTGTGTGTGTGTGTGTGTGTGTGTGTGTGTGTGTGGTTGTGTGTGTTTTAGAGAGATTATGTGTACACACATACACATACATATTTGTGTGTGTGTGTGTGTGTGTTAGAAAGATTATATGCACACACATACACATATATCTTTGTGTATGTGTGTGTGTGCATTAATTGCTGTGAATATATGTATATGTATATATACATATTTATGTATATATATATATATATATATATATATATATATATATATATATATATATATATATATATATATAAATATAGAGAGAGAGAGAGAGAGAGAGAGAGAGAGAGAGAGAGAGAGAGAGAGAGAGAGAGAGAGAGAGAGAGAGAGAGAGAGAGAGAGAGAGAGAGAGA
>BOPN01007723.1:35000-37500 GCA_017312705.2 Penaeus japonicus | reverse complement strand
TTCTTCTGTGGTGTCGGTGGGAACTTCAACGTATTCTCCCGATTATTCTCGATATCAATGGTAGCGTCCTCGGCGTGGCGGCTTCTTCGGAGTTGTGAGTCTGATACCAGCAAAATCGTGGCTCTCACCGCCTGGCACCAGTTGTAAACTATCAACTGGCACTAGTTATAACCAGCTTGCTGGCCACAGTTGTAACCCACCACTGAGAGCAGTTGTTATAACCACTCGATGCCCTGGTTGTGATCCGGTGGATAAGAGACAGACGTTCACATGCCATGGTCTTTATTGTGGACTGTTAATACACCAGACTCTGGCCGAAGGCCAGAGGTCAGAGCTGTTCGCTCATGTCTGTCTGTCTGACCTCTCTGTCCTGATCTGTCTCTCCAGGGTTCCTTGTGTGTCCTTTAAGTACAGAGCCTGAGTCACTTTCTACGCCTAAGGGCTATTTGACCAACGGAAACAGCTGAAGGGACCGGAAGCAGACTATTGCATGTTACACAGCAATGAAAATACACATACTTTCAAATGGTAATGAAGATGAGAAGGAGGGAGATGTCTACAGATTCCTCCTGCTATAACATATAAAATGTACTTGGGTCAATGAAGAGGTTTTGGTGGTGCTTCCGGTTCGGTACATGTGTGGGTGTGTCAGCTGTGACCAGGAGAAGGTCGGGGCAGGAAGCAGGTGTCGGTCAGTACTTCCACTAGTCGCTAGGGAACAGTGTTCTTAAGGAACTTTTATTGCAAAGGTTGTATTACAATCAAACAACAGTAATAGCTCGAAAATCAGAGGCTTACAATAGGTTGGAAATGCTAATAATGCGGCATGCATAATCTTGATCACAATTGCAGAGCGTGTCACTGTGTCTGTCTGTGCAGAAGAATATATCGACTTTGGAAATTTGCATGTGGATGAGATTGTTCCTGTGAGTGTTTTAAAAAGAGAAATTAAATTTTAACCAGGCGATGCGAAGTAAAGAGACGGAGGCAGAGACTGACAAACAGATATGAGAGAACACACATGCATACAAAGACAAATAAATAGAAGCGTAGAATAAAAGTGAATGCATCCATCTTCTTAACCAGTGTCTCCACCATGCAAGGCATGAAAATACAGTAGGAGGTAAATGGAAGACTAAAAAAGAGATTGAACTGATGTTGAAATAATGTGTGCGATTTTTTTTTTTTTTTTTTTTTTTTTTTTGTGTAGTAGAGAAAACATTATGTGTGAGAAAGTAATTGAAGCAAAGGTGTGATTGTTAAAGCGGAATGAGGGTAGAGTGACAGCAAGAATGTAACGAGCTCTGCATTTAGTCAGTAAAATATAGAAAATTATCTGAAAGAAAGCTATAGGGCGAAAACCAATTACTTAAAAGAGCATAGAACTTAAAGGATCTTAAAGTGTGGTAGATCAGCTTATCCCAGAACAAAAATCACAATGTGACCTCATGAGATAGTAGTAATTGAAGGTGGCAGCATTTGATTAGCTATGAAGAAAATATTTGTATCACGATTCGGTGGAAACAAAATTGGCGGGTGGGAAATGACGGGTGGCTACCCTCTGGGGCAAACAATTCAAACACCATCACAACTTATGGGTAACAGGCAAACTAGTTACGGTGGTCAGGCGTAACTGGCGCAGTGCCCTGTACCTCAAAGGTGTGGTTGGGTTGACTTTGCCTCACACCCAAACACTGTACAACTCAACCACCGTTCTACCTTGGTGAAAATATGCACCAACACAAAACAGTAGGTATACAGGGGGGAGGGGGGATTACATATATATGAAACGTGCGTACTTTAACGAGTGGCGAAAAGATAAATTGATAGATAAAAATCTGGCAATACTGATCACCAGCACAGATTCGGAAGGAAAGTGAAAACTATTAAGAATTTACATGGTTTAAATACAATATGCTTCTTCGAAAATTGTAATTAAGTATGGAAAATCTTCCAAAGGTTCACTTTCAAAACAAATATTTTGGAGAGGAACAGTCAATAAAATGTCTCCAGAATACATTATCCGAAGTTGCAAGATGCAGAAAAATATGAATAGCAATAGCACGTGTCGATGAAAAGAAAGTGCACTCGTTAAAGTACGCCACTCGTTAAAGTACGCCTGTTATTTCCTTTCTCGTCGACAAGTGTTACTCATGTTCATATTTTCTCTGTCTCTTGTGAACCTGCATCTATTGAGCTTGCACTTATTACTTAATTCCGATTTCTTCTTTGTCTGTTCTCTTGGCAGTTGCAAAGTGTTATTATTGTTGTTATTTGACGCTTCAGTAAGCCGTGCACAAGGCACGCATGTTATTCAGGTAGCCATGCAAGAGGCATGTCGCTTCAGTAAGCCATGCGCAAGGCACACATGTTATTCAGGTAGCCATGCAAGAGGCATGTCGCTCAGTAAGCCGTGCGCAGGGCACACATGTTATAATCTTGATCACAATTGCAGAGCGTGGTCACCAAAGCCCATCTGTCTAAAGAATATATCGACTTC
>BOPN01007723.1:22500-27500 GCA_017312705.2 Penaeus japonicus | reverse complement strand
GGAGAAGGAAGAGGAAATAGGGTGGAGGACGTGGAGAAGGATCAGCAGGAGAGGGCGCTGGGGCTGAGGAGAAGGCGGTGGAAGAGGGGGAGGGATTGGGAGTTGAGAAGGTGGACGGAAAGGGGGGAGACTAACAAGGGAAAGGAAAAGAAAAAGGAAAGATGAAATTGAAATGGGAGATGGGAAATGAATGCAGAATGAAGAGAAATCAAAATCAATGAAGAAGAGAGTACGAAGGTATTAAAAGGACAAAAGAGAATTTCTCAGTGAATTGGATCCAATCAAGAATTCGGTTTCCTTGCTGAAATCTGTACTCAATTATTGAAAGGCAATTAACAGTGACAATTGTCGGAAGCGTCGGAAGGGATTGAGGAAGAAGCTACAGAAGCTGTGGCGAGCAAATAGTGTGACGCCCACGACTCTCAGAGGAAGAAGCTACAGAAGCTGTGGCGAGCAAATGGTGTGACGCCCACGACTCTCAGAGGAAGAAGCTACAGAAGCTGTGGCGAGCAAATGGTGTGACGCCCACGACTCTCAGAGGAAGAAGCTACAGAAGCTGTGGCGAGCAAATGGTGTGACGCCCACGACTCTCAGAGGAAGAAGCTATAATGGGTTCCTCTGTGTGGCAGATGTTGGAGTCAGTGTAATTGAAGGTAGGAATGAGCTTATCAGCAATAACGATAATGTTAATGATGATGATAGGAAGATACGTGACATCAATGATAACAATGTCAATAGTGATATCAACAACAGTAATCAACACAAGAATAGAAATGATGATGATAATGAGAATGATGATGGTTATGATAACAAGAATTATTATGCTAATGATAAAAAAAACAACAATGATAATGAAGATGATAAAGATAGAAATTATAAAATTAATAATAATAACAATGATAATGATGATGATAATAACACGGATGAAAATGGCAACAATAGTATGGACAGTAGAATGATAATTACAGCAGCATTATAAGCAACTACAGTAATGCAAATAACACCATCAACAGAAAATTACAGTGACGCCAGTTCTCAGATGAATTGAAAACGAAATAATTCCGCCCCGTCGCCTGGCACCCAGAAGGGGATCGTCGATAACTCTGCCTCACTGACTTCTAGAACTTTCTCTCCCATCCTGTTTAGGTTGAGGTAGACATTAAATAACATGTTTTATGCCATCTTGTCTGCTCATGAATAAAATTGTGTGTTTCTTCATTATCGACTTATTTATCGCTAATAGGCTAGAAGCTAACTTGTTCATTCGTGCATTCGTTTCATTCACAAGACATGCATGATTTTGATGAAAAGAGTAAAACGATTGACGAAGCAGTCTGGCGATAGCGACGTGGCCTGATCTGAGGTCAAGCAACAGCCGAGCGTGTTGCTTGTGTTGATGATCGGAAGAGGATTTCGCTTGTTTGTTTATTTCCTGCAATGCACATTCGAGACATCCTGCTATTTATTGTTACGGTCATAAAACACTGATAGTTTATTCCCGTTCGTGACTAGTCGTAGTAATGTTGTCTTTATTTCAAGTGCCTAGAAATAGTTGCCATTATCAAAATAGTATGCTAAGATATGTATATGATTTATTACAGTTCACTATTTGCTATAGATTATGGTGGTAAAAAATAATACTCACTTTCATTCGGATATGAACAAGAAGAATTGGCACGATTAAATGTTTGTATTTCCATTCCGCAAAAAATAGAGAAACTGTTTTCTTTTATATATATAAGGATCATGATGATTGTGATGGCTCTTGATGATGATGATGAGGGTAATAATGATATCTGTAATGATACTAACGACAACAATTATGGTAATAGTAACATTGAAAGTGGAATTATATATGACAATAACAGTGATGATCTTCGTCAGCTTTATTTGCCCGTCTTAATTCGGGGTCGCTGTTCTAGAAGAGCGTCCTCCGCCTGCCCCCTCGCCTGCCATGTTGGTGTCCATGCCCTTCTCTCTCATGCCATGTTGGTGTCCATGCCCTTCTCTCTCATGCCATGTTGGTGTCCATGCCCTTCTCTCTCATGCCATGTTGGTGTCCATGCCCTTCTCTCTCATGCCATGTTGGTGTCCATGCCCTTCTCTCTCATGCCATGTTGGTGTCCATGCCCTTCTCTCTCATGCCATGTTGGTGTCCATGCCCTTCTCTCTCATGCCATGTTGGTGTCCATGCCCTTCTCTCTCATGCCATGTTGGTGTCCATGCCCTTCTCTCTCATGCCATGTTGGTGTCCATGCCCTTCTCTCTCATGCCATGTTGGTGTCCATGCCCTTCTCTCTCATGCCATGTTGGTGTCCATGCCCTTCTCTCTCATGCCATGTTGGTGTCCATGCCCTTCTCTCTCATGCCATGTTGGTGTCCATGCCCTTCTCTCTCATGCCATGTTGGTGTCCATGCCCTTCTCTCTCATGCCATGTTGGTGTCCATGCCCTTCTCTCTCATGCCATGTTGGTGTCCATGCCCTTCTCTCTCATGCCATGTTGGTGTCCATGCCCTTCTCTCTCATGCCATGTTGGTGTCCATGCCCTTCTCTCTCATGCCATGTTGGTGTCCATGCCCTTCTCTCTCATGCCATGTTGGTGTCCATGCCCTTCTCTCTCATGCCATGTTGGTGTCCATGCCCTTCTCTCTCATGCCATGTTGGTGTCCATGCCCTTCTCTCTCATGCCATGTTGGTGTCCATGCCCTTCTCTCTCATGCCATGTTGGTGTCCATGCCCTTCTCTCTCATGCCATGTTGGTGTCCATGCCCTTCTCTCTCATGCCATGTTGGTGTCCATGCCCTTCTCTCTCATGCCATGTTGGTGTCCATGCCCTTCTCTCTCATGCCATGTTGGTGTCCATGCCCTTCTCTCTCATGCCATGTTGGTGTCCATGCCCTTCTCTCTCATGCCATGTTGGTGTCCATGCCCTTCTCTCTCATGCCATGTTGGTGTCCATGCCCTTCTCTCTCATGCCATGTTGGTGTCCATGCCCTTCTCTCTCATGCCATGTTGGTGTCCATGCCCTTCTCTCTCATGCCATGTTGGTGTCCATGCCCTTCTCTCTCATGCCATGTTGGTGTCCATGCCCTTCTCTCTCATGCCATGTTGGTGTCCATGCCCTTCTCTCTCATGCCATGTTGGTGTCCATGCCCTTCTCTCTCATGCCATGTTGGTGTCCATGCCCTTCTCTCTCATGCCATGTTGGTGTCCATGCCCTTCTCTCTCATGCCATGTTGGTGTCCATGCCCTTCTCTCTCATGCCATGTTGGTGTCCATGCCCTTCTCTCTCATGCCATGTTGGTGTCCATGCCCTTCTCTCTCATGCCATGTTGGTGTCCATGCCCTTCTCTCTCATGCCATGTTCCTGTCCATGCCTCTTCTTCGTCCCGCCTCCACTCTGACTGTTCCTCCGATCCCTGCGTCGCTGACTCTGTCCCTCCTTGCCCCCACACGCATCCCTCGCCACATCCCCCATTTAGCTGCTTCATTCCTCCCCTGTTTTGTTTATATATATATATATATATATATATATATATATATATATATATATATATATATATATATGTATATATATATATATATATATATATATATATATATATATATCATCATCATCATCATCATCATCATCAGCCTGTATCCAATCCACTGCAGGACGTAGGCTCTCATTTCCAGTCATTTCCGGTCTTTTGTATCCTTTGATTCCAGTTTGCTCTCCAAATTTTCTTTCTTTGACTACCTTGGTATTGGTCCTTTGCCCTGGGTCTCTTTGTGTCGTGTATTACCCATTCTGTTGTTTCTTTGTCCACCTGTTGTCCTGTCTCCGATATATGTGCCAGCCCTGCCCTTTTTCTTCTTGAGTACTCTTGATATCTACTTTCGTTTGCTGCCTGATCCATGTGGCCTTTTTCTTGTCTCTTAAGCTAACTCCTAGCATGAGCCTTTCCATTCCTCTTTGGGCGCTTACTAATTTCCTCTCGATTGCCTTGGTCGTAGTCCATGTCTCTGATCCATATGTCATGACGGGGAGGACACATTGGTCAAAAATCTTTCTCTTTAGACATAGTGGCAGACGACTTCGTAATATATTACTATGTGTACCGAAGGCACTCCAACCTAGCCTGATTCGCCGTTTTATCTCGGCTTCGCAGGATGTACTCGAATGAATGAGTTGCCCTAGGTATACATACTCATTCACTGCTTTTAGTACTTCGCCCTGTATTTGTATTTGCTTAACTGGGGTTCGACTGTTGAACATGACTTTAGTCTTTTTCGTGTTCATTTTAAGGCCAATCTTCAGACTTACCATATTTAAATCGGTTATTAATTGTTGTAGTTCATCTGCTGACTCGCCGAAGAGAACAATGTCATCTGCAAATCTGAGACTGTTTAAGTGCTCATTCCCTATTTTAATCCCTCTCTCCTTCCAATCTAACTTCTTGAATACTTCCTCCAAGCAGGGTGTAAACAGCTTCGGTGAGATGGTGTCGCCCTGCCTAACACCCTTTTTTATTGGTATTTTATTGGTTTCTGCGTGGATTTTGGTCGCTGTACAATCTCTTTTGAATCTAATGTATCGGTGATACGGGCTGTGATGATTTTTGTGAACAGTTTATATATTACTGAAAGGAGGCTTATAGGTCGGTAATTCTTTAAGTCCTTTGTGTCTCCCTTTTCGTGTATTAATACTGGTAGAAATGTATTAGGTTATCAAGAGCAAAAGTATTATTAATACTAAGTGTAACTGTGATTAGGATGATTACGTGAATGTTGATAATGATGAATTCAGTATCATCATTCACGTAATGATTAATTAAGAATTAACTAAAAAAAAAAAAAAAAAAAAGTCATATCAAAATGATACATATTATGAATTATACATATTCATACATACATATACACATTAATTGATACACATCGTCAATCTATTTTCGTGAATTATCACAACTGAATTGATACATAATATCTATTAATATCTATCTATTTTCGTGAGTCG
>BOPN01007722.1:42500-45000 GCA_017312705.2 Penaeus japonicus | reverse complement strand
TATTTTCATGGACATTCATTAAAAAAAAAATAACGAATATATCTAGTACTGGCGGTCTTTTAATATAATTTTGATATAACTTCCTGGTTGTGGGATTACTTCTCTGTTGGAGTGAAAAATGGGATTAGAATATTGATCAATTTGACGAAGAGGAAATCTATTGCGATATTTGCCATATACCTTTGTTGAACGGATATTGCATATGCCTTCCGTTTATGTTGCAATGCATTGAGGACACTTTTTTTTCTCTCATATTTTTTTTTTTTTTTCACTTCTCTTTTATTTTCTTCTTTTCCCTTTCTCTTCTTTTTCAAGTCCCTACTTTCCTTTTTCTTTCTTGTTTTTTTTTCTTCTTTTCCTTCTTCTTCTCCTTCTTCTTCTCCTTTATATCCTTCTCCTTCTTTTCCCTCTCCTTCTTCTCTTCTCCTCCTTCTTTTCCTCCTCCTCCTCCCTCTTCTCCTTCACCTTCCCACCCAATTTTTCTTACCTTGCCAGACACCTGAAGTCAGCGACCGCATTACGTGAGCTGCATGGGCGCCTCCGAGGGGTGAAGTAAGGGGGAGGGGGGGGGGTATAATAGGAGGGGAAGGGAGGGAGGAGGGGAGGGAAGGAGGCGGATGTGTCTGTGTGAGGGAAGGGAGGGAAGAGTGAGGGATGAAGGGAAGGGAAGGGAAGAAGGTGGAGGGTGAAGGGGAGGGAAAGGTATATGAGATAGACGGAAGGTCTAAGTAAGGGAAAGGAGGGAAGAATGAGGGATAAAGGGAAGGGAAAGGAGGAAGGAGTGAGGGATGAGGGGGGGAGGGTATGTGAGGTGGAGGGAAGGAGTTGAAAGGAGGGAGGGGGAAGAAGGTAACGGGGAGGGGAGGGTGATGAACATTTAAGTCTCATGATTCAGGAAATGTTGTTTATAATTCGAAAAGAACATGTGAGCAGTTGAGAATTTGTTTGAATGATGTGTTTGTTTGTGTCTGTGCGTGTGTTTGTTTGTGTGTATGTGTCTGATGTGATTATGTTTTTTCATTCTCCCGTTTTCTACTTTTTGACAATTTTCTTTTTACCTTATGATTACGGCGTTATATAGAGTGAATGATTAATACCACATTCATATCTCATAAACTAACTTGTACATGTTAAATAGCAAAAATAACACCCACAAACAGACTCACAAACGAAAATGACAAATCGAACAAACTCCTTAATAAACACAAACTATCTTTTATTAGAAATATAATTCCCAAAAGGAAATTTCGCGCGAAAATCATAACCCTCCCGCTTCTGGAGAAACGATCATTTTTTAGCCACTTTAATTATCCTCACCTGGCGGAAGTTGCAAACACAGTCGAAGTTGAAGCAGTGTTTGCAGCGCTGCAATCTAACTTCTTTCGTTTCTTTTAGATACAATAAAAAAAAAAGAGAGAGAAAAAGGTGTGAGTCGAATTTTGATTGAAAGAGAAAGAAAAAAAAGGGAGGTTTATCGAAGCAATCTTATGAATCAAGATTCATTTCTAAATTGGTTTCGAGATAAAGATCCGAACAGCCAATTAAAGTTGCCAGAAGTAAACCCGGTTATGTCGTGACGATTTTTATTACTGTTATATTTTTCCCATTTTATTTTTTCTTGGGTGGAGAGGAAGAAGGAGAGGAGGAAGAGAGGAGGCAAAGAGAAAAGGAAGGAGGAGGAGAGACAGAAAAGGGAAGGGAAAGAGAAGGGAAGGAGGAGAAGAGGCAAAGAGAAAAGGAAGGAAGGAGGAGAGACGGAAAAGGGAAAGGAAAGAGAAGGGAAGGAGGAGAGAAGGAAGAATGAAAGAAAAGGGAAGGGAACAATAAAGGGAAGGAGGAGAGAAGGAGAAGGGATGGGAAAGAAAAAGGGAAGGACGAAGGAGGGGAAAAGATTGAGTGATAGAAGAAGTGGATAGGAACGAGAAAAAAAAAAAAGAAAAAAAAGAAAAAAAAAAAAAAAAAAAAAACGAACGGGAGAAGGAGAAGGAAGACGGAAGAAGAGGAGCAGAGGAAGGAAAGAGAGTGGATAAGGGAAGAAGAGGAAGAAAAAGGAGGAGAGGAGATGTAGGGAGAGTGGAAGAGGGAAGAGGGGGAGATGAAAAAGGGAAAGGGAGAGAGAAGAGGAAGATTGAAGGAAGAAAGCGGAGGGAAGATGAAAAGAGGAAGAGGATGAGGGTAAAGGCGAGGAGGAGAAGGAAGGAGAAGGAAGAAAAGAAAGTGGTGGGAAAGGGGAGATAGGAAGAAAGAGGTAAAGGGTATATCTCTCTTACAAGTTCAGTAACTTCTTTCACACCAAACTTTGACAAGATTCACTGACAAAAAAAAAAAAAAAAATAACGATGAAGATTGAATACGTTTGTCGCGAAGCTACGTAGAAGAGGAAGAAAAAAATCTATTGGATGTTTTTATGATAGATTTTTATCTATTAATTTTTTTTAACAATCAGTTTTTTTCTCTCTCTCTCCTTCTTTCTCTCTCTCTCTCTCTCTCTCTCTCTCCC
>BOPN01007721.1:42500-45000 GCA_017312705.2 Penaeus japonicus | reverse complement strand
GAAGACAAACAGACAGATAGACAGACAGATTGACAGACAGACAAACAAACAAACAGACAGACAGACAGAAGACAAACAGACAGACAGACAAACAAACAGACAGAAAGAAACAAACAGACAAACAGACAGGCAGACAGTCAGACCAACAGTTTAGCACAAGAGCCAGGCAGCCTACCTGTAAAGCATTTGATTAGTAGAGGTAATAGTAATTAACGAAAAAATAATTAACGAAAAAATAAAAAAATAAATAAATAAATGAATAAATAAACAATGTTCATTTTACACAAGTAAATATCACATATTATGAACACACACAGCAATTTAGGATGAGACTTGCTACTGTAAATGTATCTAAACATACATGTAATAACGAGAAATGACAAATAGGGAAATAGGGGTTAATGTGTAAAATTATTATATCATTGTTTGTGTTGTTATGGAAGTTGTTAGTCCAAGAAACTGACCGCGTATTGGTCGTGTAATAATGAATTGGAAAAAAAAAATGTAACGATTGGAAAGTTCTAGCAAATCAAAAACAAGTTGTTCTTTTTGGTCCTGATTTGGGCAAAGAAAAAAAAATGCTAGTAAATAGTGCTATTAAATCAGAAACGACTTTGTTTTGTCCTGACTTAGGTTAATCGACATTGAAATCTCCATAACAGGTTTTATTTTCAGAGGCGAGGATGCTAAATATATTTTCTAACCTCCTCTTCCTTCTCTTCTCTTCTCCTCTTTTCTTCCCTCCTCCTTCCCTTTCCATTGTTTCTTCCCTCCTCCGCCTCTTTCCATCTTTTCTTCCCGCCTTCCCCTACTCCCTTTCCCCTCTTTTTCTACCTCCTCCTCCTCCCCTTTCCCTCTTTTTCTACCTCTTTTCTCCCCTCTACCCCTTCCCCTCCATTCTTTCCTCCTCCTTTTTCTCTCTTTTCTTCCCTCCTCCTCCACCTCTTCCCCTCGTTTTCTACCTCCCTCCTCCTCCCCTTTCCATATGTTCTTCTCTCATCCCCCTCCTCCTATCCCCACTTTTCTCCCCTCTCCCTCCTCCCCTTTCCCTCTTTTCTTTCCTCCTCCTTCTCCCCTTTTCTTCTTTTCTTCTCTCTTCCCCCTCCTCCTATCCCCACTTTTCTCCCCTCTCCCTCCTCCCCTTTCCCTCTTTTCTTTCCTCCTCCCTCTCCCCTTTCCTTCTTTTCTTCCCTCCTCCTCTCCCCCCTTCCTTCTTTTCATACCTCCTCCTCCTCCCCATCCCCTCTTTTCTTTCCCTCCCTCCTCCTCCTCCTCCCCCTTCCTTGCTCCTCTTCATCCTCCTCCTCCTCTTCCTTTTCCTATTCCTCGAATACTCCTCATCCATATCCTCATCCTAATCCTCATTCTTCTACTCCTCCCCTTTCCTTCTTTTCTCCCCTCCTCCTCCTCCCCTTCTCTTTTTTACCCTCTCTTTACCTACGAGTGCGTATGTTCCGCTTTTACACTCTCATAGGAAATTCAGTCAGAGTGATTTCTCATTGCTAAGAAATCATTTCATGGCGTCGTTTTTGAACAATGTAATTTGCGAACTTATTTTGCTAATCCTCCTTTGCTAAATATTGTGAAAAGATCTTTACTTTGACTTTGTTATAAGCTGCTCGATCTTCTTAGTGAGTTTGGTGTCACATAAATATGCGATATCAAAATTGTTGCGGAGGTTTGGTTTGCAATCTTCTTTGAAACTAATTACGTTCTGAAAAATCATTCAAAATTCTTCATGCGATAGGTCATGCAGATCAGGAAGAGGATGATTATCATTATCGTTAGATATCTTTTTCTCTCTTTCCTTTTTTTGTTTTTTTCTTCTCTGTCTTCTTGTTCTTTTTCCTTTTCCTCTTCTACTTCTTTTTCTTTTTCTTTCTTATTTTCTTGTTCTTCTACTTTCCCTTCCATTTCTTCTTTTTCTTTTTCCCTTTCTTCTTTTCGTCTTCTTCTATTACGTGTTCTTCTTTCTCATCTTTTTCCTTCTTTCTTCCTTTCGCTCTATTTGCATATTCATCTATCTATCTATTTATCAGTAATCTTGGGGAAAAACCCATTTGGAAAACTGATATGATAAGCGTTGATTTAAATGCAAACGCGTGAATTAGTCATCGACACCTGGAGACGTATGTATACTTAAGAATAATATTTTATATATATGTATATATGTAAGTATATATATATATATACATATATATATATATATATATATATATATATATATATATATATATATATGTATGTATGTATATATATATATATATATATATATATATATATATATATATATATATATATATATATATATATATATATATATACATACACACACATGCAGACAAACACACACACACACATACACACACGCGCAGACACATAAACACAAACACACATATAAACACAAACACACGCACACACACACACACACAACACACACATACACACACACACACATGTGTATATACATACATACATACATACATACATATATATATAT
>BOPN01007721.1:0-5000 GCA_017312705.2 Penaeus japonicus | reverse complement strand
AAGGGGGAGGGGGAGGGAAGGTAAAGGAAAGGGGGCAGAGGAGGAGAGGGGAGAGGAGGGGGAGGGAGGGAAATGACCAATGTGTAATATAAAGAAAAATGTGGATTTTCCCCCCGACCGCAACCTGACCCACGAAATCTGTAGATACTCCTCGCAAAGGGAAAGAAAACGAATAGATAGAAACAGTCAGAGAAACAAGGACTTGATGAGATACACACACACGTACATAGATTGGTAGATATAGATATAGATAGATAGATAGATAGAGATAGAAAGATAGGTAGATAGATATCGATAGATATAGATGTAGATATAGATAGATAGATATATGCATATATATAAATATATAGATAGATATAGATAGATAGATAGATAGATAGATAGATAAAGAGATAGATAGATAGATAGATAGAGAGAGAGAGAGAGAGAAAGATTGACAGATAGAGAATTTGAGAGAGAGAGAGAAATATATACAGATATACATAGACATATAGATAGAAACAGATATAGACGTAGATAGATAGATAGACTGATAGATAATTACATAGATAACATGCACATGCACACATACATACACACACACACACATACACTTACAAATAAAATAACTATGAAGTAAATAAAAATATATACACAAACATAATCACATCCACGCGTCCATACATACACACATAACTCAAACCCGAGTCACAACACCCAATAAAACAAACAACAAATAAAAAGAAAACAAAACAAAAAACAAATACACCAAATAAATCCTCCAATATTTCCCAATTTCAAGAAAGTTCTCGACAAAAAAAAAAAAAAAAAAAAAAAAGACTTGACGGGCCGAAGGAAGAACAAAATTTCCGACCGCGAAGGGTGGGTGAAATTGCATTTAAATTACTGTCACTTAGCGGCGTCCTCATTATTAGCGTGATCGAGCCAGTGTTTGTGGTTCTCCGGGTGTCACGACCTTCGTCCGAATGCGTGCGAGGGGCTTCGTTCGAAACGCCAGATTTTTGGATTCGGTTTGGCGTTTTGAGACGTTGGGAGGGAGGGGGGAAGGGGGAGGATGAATGGATGAGTGGGTAAGGTCTGGGTTTTGTTGTTTTGTTTGTTTGGTTGGTTGTGTGTGTGTGTGTGTTTGTGTGTGTGTGTGTGTGTGAGTGTGTTTGGTGTGAGGGTTTTGTGTGTGTGTGTGTGTGTGTGTGTGTGTTTGTGTGTTAGATTTTGTTTAGTTTAGCTGTGTTTGTGCTTCGTTGTTCATTCATTTTATTTTTTTTCTATTCTTTATCACTATTTAATTTTCATCTGTATATGTGTGTCTATCTATCTATCTATCTATCTATCTATCTATCTATCTATCTATCTATCTATATATATATATATATATATATATATATATATATATATATATATATATATATATATATATATATATATATATATATATATACATTCATATTTACACATGTGTGTGTGTGTCTGTACATGTTTGTGTGTGTGAGTGTGTGTGTAATACATACATATACATATATATATATATATATATATATATATATATATATATATATATATATATATATATACGTATATATATATATATATATATATATATATATATATATATATATATATATATACATATATATATATATATACATATATATATATATATATATATATATATATATATATATATATATATATATATATATATACATATACATGTGTGTGTGTGTGTTAATCCCTTTCCTCTTCTCTCTTTCTCTCTTTCTATCTATCTACCTATCTATCTTTCAATATATCTGTCTGTCTCCCATCTTCATTCCCTCATTTCCTCCCTCCCCTTCCCTCCCACCCTCCTTCCCTCCTTCCTTCCTTCCCCTCCCTGCCATCCTTCCCTCCTTCCCTCCTTCCCTCCTTCCCTCCTTCCCTTCCACCCTCCTTCCCTCCTTCCCACCTTCATTCCTCCCTCCCTCCCCCTTACTCCACCCAGCCACGATCCCTCCTTCCCAACTTCCTTCCCACCCTTTATCCTCCCCGCCCTCCTCCCCTCCTTCCCTCCCTCCTCCTCATCCACTCTACCCTCCCTCCTCCCCTCCTCCCCTCCTTCCCACCCTCCTTCCCTCCTTCCCTCCCTCCTTCCCCCCCACTCCACCCTCCCTCCATCCCTCCCCTCCATCCCTCCCCTCCTTCCTTCCCTCCATCCCTCCCCTCCTTCCTTCCCTCCATCCCTCCCCTCCTTCCCACCCTATTTCTCACCTTCCCACTCTCCTTCCCTCCCTCCATCCCACTTACTCCCCTCCTTCTTTCCCTACTTCCACCCCACTCCACCCTCCATCCCTCCCCTCCTTCCCTCCCCCCTCCTTCCCTCCCTCCATCCCTCCCATCCTTCCCTCCCTCCATCCCGCTTCCTCCATCCTTCACCCGTCACCCTTCGGCTTTAGAGAACCCAAGGTCTTCAGAAAGAGTGAATGACCCTCTTCGCTAAAGGTCATTCACCGCGATGCTGCTGACCCTTGAAGGCTTGTCTGTGTCTCCGCTGCCTTTGTGTCTGTCTGTCTGTCTGTCTGTCTGCGTCTTAATCGTGTCTGGCTGTCTGTGATGTCTTCGTGTTTGTTTGTCTGGCTGTTTGTGATATCTTTGTGTCTGGCTGTCTCCACTGTCTTTGTGTCTGTCTGTCTGTCTGTCTGTCTGCGTCTTAATTGTGTCTGGCTGTCTGTGATATCTTTGTGTTTGTTTGTCTGGCTGTCTGTGATGTCTTCGTGTTTGCTTGTCTGGCTGTCTGTGATGTCTTTGTGTTTGTTTGTCTGGCTGTCTGTGATGTCTTTGTGTTTGTTTGTCTGGCTGTCTGTGATGCCTTCGTGTTTGTTTGTCTGGCTGTCTGTGATGTCTTTGTGTTTGTTTGTCTGGCTGTCTGTGATATCTTCGTGTTTGTTTGTCTGGCTGTCTGTGATGTCTTCGTGTTTGTTTGTCTAACTGTCTGTGTCATCTTCGTGTCTGGCTGTCAATGTCTATGCATCTGTTTTCTTGTTTGTTTGTCTGCATCTTGTCTGTCTGTCTGTCTGTACTTGCTTAATGTGTGTATGTCTATCTGCGCCTTCCTTGTGTCTGTCTGTGTGGCTGCATCTACTTTATTATCTGTCTGTCTGTTTGTCTGTCTGTCTGTCATCATCTCCACGCCTGTCTTTGTCCCTTTGTATGTCAGATGGATGGGGGGGGAGGGGGGGGGGGAGGGAGGGGGGGGGGGGGGGGGGAGGGAGAGATAAGGGAGAGGAGGAAGGGGAAGGAGGGAGAGAGGGATAAGGGAGAGGAGGAAGGGGGAAAGGGGTGCAGATTTTTTTCCCTTTTTCTTTTAATCGCGAAGAACAATTACGTTACGACCCCCCTCCCCCCTCTCACCCCCCTAAAAAAAACAAAAAAAAAAAAAACAGGGGAAGCCTTTAAGGTCGTTATGCAGTGGTCGTCTTAAAAAAAAAGAGTAAACAGAGCAAAAAGACCCCCTCACCCCCCCAAAAAAAAAAAAAAAGTAAAAAAGTATTACCCAGGGACATTATTAAGAGGTCATTAAGGCAAAGAGCAGTTGTTGTAGAGGAAGGGTTAGAGTAAGTCGCCAGGATATAATTATCCCTTGGTAATTATTTATACTATTAGCTTCATTATGGTGGGTTGGTTTGTGCGCTACTCTTGCAGAATGGTAATTGTTGCAATAACGGGAGTTGCGGAAATGATGATGATGATGATAATAATAAGAGTTGATAATAATAACCATAATAATAATACTAATGATGAAATAAAAATGTAGTAATGGTAATGATTATGATAATAATGATGATAGTACTAATGATGATAATAGCGATGATGGTAATAACAGTAATAGAAGTAACAATGAGGATGATGATAATGATGAGGATAATGATAATGACAGTTATGATAATAACAATCGTCATCATAATAGCGATAATAAACAATAAAAATTATGTTAACACTGAAAATAACGATTGATCTAAAAAATATATATATATATCGTTGCTATCAATGATAATTATCTTATGATGTTGAAAAAGAAAGAGAGAAAGAGAGAGAGAAAGATAGATTGTGAGCTCTCTCTCTCTCTCTCTCTCTCTCTCTGAGAGAGAGAGAGAGAGAGAGAGAGAGAGAGAGAGAGAGAGAGAGAGAGAGAGAAAGAGAGAGAGAGAGAGAGAGACAGAGACAGAGACAGAGACAGAGAGACAGACAGAGACAGAGACAGAAACAGAGACAGAGAGACAGACAGAGAAAGAGAGACACAAAGAAAGAGACTGGATAACAGTTACCACACAGCCATGGAATGACAGCGAATGACAGGCATGAGTGACAGATGACAGAGTGAAGATCAGAAGGGTGAAGTGTAGAATAGTGATGGCCAACCAAAAGTGATGGATGACACGAGTGATGGATGACAAAAAAAAAAAAAAAAAAAAAAAAAAAACACGAACGACTTTTAGTTAGCGTGGGTGACAGGTGCTCGTGTCGCTCACTGCCCACGATCGAGATTTCATAATTAGGATGGTGATTGGCTCTCGCTCTGAGAGACAGTTTCGCTCTATAGGTGGGCTAGAGTTTCTTTTGTCTCTTTCTCTCTATATTTTTTCTTTCTCTTTATGTCTCTGTCGCTCTCTCTGGCTTTGTCTCTGTACTTCTATTTCTCTCTCTCTCTCTCTCGTTCTCGCTCTCTCGTTCTCGCTCTCTCGTTCTCGCTCTCTCTATCTATCTATCTATTATATCTATCTATTTATTTATCTATCTATCTATTATATCTATCTATTTATTTATCTATCTATCTCTTTCTATCTATCTATCTCTTTATGTTTTGCTATCTATCTATCTAACTCGGCTTTTGTGAGCGTGCGTGCGTGCGTGTGTGTGTGTGTGTGTGTGTGTGTGTGTGCGTGCGTGCGTGTGTGTGTGTGTGTGTGTGTGTGTGTGTGTGTGTGTGTGTGTGTGTGTGTGTGTGTGTGTGTGTGTGTGTGTGT
>BOPN01007720.1:52500-54985 GCA_017312705.2 Penaeus japonicus | reverse complement strand
AAAGAAAGAAAGAAAAATTGTCAAAAGGGAAAATACGTGACCGGATAATTGTTTTCTACCTTTTTTTTTTTACCCCTACATGTTTTTTTTTTCTTTTTTTCCTAATCATTATTCTTATTTTTGCCATTGTCTTAATCTTTCGTTTTCTTTATTTTCTCTATCTCTCTCTTTATCTCTCTGTTTATCTTTCGCTCTCTCTCTTTTTCTTTCTTTCTTTCTCTATATCTATCTATCTTTCTATCTAGCTATCTACTTTTCTCTATCTGTATCTTTCTAGCTATCTATATATCTATATATCCATCTATCACTCTATCTCTTTTTCTCTCGTTCTTTTTTCTCTCTCTTCTGCTTTCTCTCTATCGCTTTCTTTCATTCTCTCTGTTTATCTCTATCTCTGCCTCTCTCCTCTATCACACTTTCTCTCTTTTCTCCGTCTCTCTCTCTTTCTCTCTTCTCTCTCTTTCTCTCTCGCTTTTTCTCTCTCTTGTATTGAGTAGTTGCATGCAATAGAAGAATACATTTATTCATCTAAATGTATTATTCATTTATCTATCTTGTTTGGCTGTGAGTTTGTGCGCGGTCGAGTGACGTTGAAAAGTCAGATGTTGAAAAGTTAGATGTTGAAAAGTCAGATGTTGTAAAGTTAGATGTTGAAAAGTCAGATGTTGTAAAGTTAGATGTTGAAAAGTCAGATGTTGAAAAGTCAGATGTTGAAAAGTCAGATGTTGAAAAGTCAGATGTTGAAAAGTCAGATGTTGTAAAGTTAGATGCTGAAAAGTCAGATATTGTAAAGTTAGATGTTGAAAAGTCAGATGTTGAAAAGTCAGATGTTGTAAAGTTAGATGCTGAAAAGTCAGATATTGTAAAGTTAGATGTTGAAAAGTCAGATGTAAAGTTAAATGTTGAAAAGTCAGATGTTGAAAAGTCAGATGTTGAAAAGTTAGATGTTGAAAAGTCAGATGTTGAAAAGTTAGATGTTGAAAAGTTAGATGTTGAAAAGTCAGATGTTGTAAAGTTAGATGTTGAAAACTCAGATGTTGAAAACTCAGATGTTGAAAAGTCAGATGTTGAAGAGACGAAAATTCATTCGAAAGACGACGGGGTTTGCAATAAACTCTCTGGTCGATGCAACACAAGGTTAGGTTCGTTAGACAATTTTCAACGTGGTCAGTTTTTGCAAAAAAAATTTTTACTTCATGTCGAATTTGTCGTTGTGACGTTTTTTTTCTTCTTCTTCTCTTTCGTTATTTAAGTGAAGTTTTGTTAATGATAGAAGCTAATGATGATGATGATGGCGATTGAAGATGATGGTGATGATGGTAGATGATGGTGACGGGGTGGGGGGGGGGGGAGGTGGCTGTGTACTTCTGTGGTCACTATATACGTGCGCCTATTTTGTATCTATGTGGACGTGTATATCTAGCCGCGTGTGTGCACATTTGCGTATGTACATTTTTCGTTATCGGTGTACACGTATATATAAACCCACATGCACACACAATGAAACAAACACACTCACCCCCCCACACACACACACACAAACATCCCCCCCCCACACACAAACACACACACACAAACACAAAAGCAAAATACAAAATCTATCACAACGAAATAGACAAAAGCAATAAAAAGAGAGACCAATAGATATTACTGATCGAGACCCGGCTCTGTTCTATTGTGAAATCGAGATCCAACTTCGTCTTTTATATGCAAATGAAGCATTGCAGAAGACGAAAGAGAAGAACGACGAAGTGGAAAATGGAGAAAGGGAAGAATTAGGGAAAAAAAGGAGAAGTGAATAAAAAAAGGGGGGATAGGATTAGGGACGAAATAGAAAAAATAGAGAGAAAAATAAGGGTTTTACTTGTTGACGTAACTCATGAATTGCAAGTAGTATTATAACGATTATCGGTTGTTATCATTATCATCATTATTATTATTTTCGTTTTCGTTATCATTATCCTTTATCACAAATGCTATTGTTATTATCATAATCATCATCGTCATGATTATTAATGTTATCATTATTATCATGATCATTGATATAATTGTTAATATAGTGATCAACATTGTTAACATTATTATCAAGATTGTTAACATTATTATCAACATTGTTATTGTTAATTTTATTATCAACATTGTTACTGTTATTGTTAATTTTATCATCAACACTGTTAGCATTATTATCAACTTTGTTACTGCTAATTTTATCATCAACATTGTTATTGTTAATTTTATCATCACCATTGTTAGCATTATTATCAACATTGTTACCATCATCAGTGTCATATCATTATTAAAATCAGTATTATAATTACCATCATCATTACTATCAGTATCATTATAACTATCATATCGTAATAACTATCATCAGTTATTGATAAAATGAAAATAATAACATTGATTATGATATTAATGATAATCATCATCACGACCATCATCATTATCATCATTATCATTATTACAATCTATCTAATCATAGATA
>BOPN01007720.1:22500-35000 GCA_017312705.2 Penaeus japonicus | reverse complement strand
CCCCCTTTCCTTATTTTCTTCCCCGTCCTAGCCTCTTGTTTCTCTTCTCCTATCTCCCTGATTACCCTTTCTGCCTATATCCCTTACTTTTGCCTACTGTTTCCTCCGCCTTGACTCGCCTTATTCCCGACGCTTCTTTAGTCTATCCTCTACTACTCTTACTTCCGTTTTTGCTTTCTCTAGCTGCTCCCTCATTTTCTACTTCCGTTTTCTACCCTGTTTCGTCTGCTGCTCTCGCTCCCTTACCCGCACTCTCCTCTCGTTTTCGCTTTTGCTACTTTTATGGTTTACCTTGTTCTTATCTGTTTCCTTACTAATTTCTTCTCTTTCCTTCACTACTCCTTTTCTTTATCTTTCACGCCATACTCCTCCCCTTATTCCTGCGCTTGTTAGTCCTCTTATTCCCCCCCCCCTACCTCTCTCTTCACCCTTATCCGCCCTACCCCTATTCGCCCTTTTTCCTCCCCCCTCCTCTCTCTTGCCTGCCCCCCCCGGCCTTAACCTTCCTGTTTTCAGGGCTCATAAAATCCAGGGAGGTTCGTGAAACATCGCCAGGACGACTCCACATGCACTTACACTTGCACCCACGCCTAAACTGGGGAATAGGCCATGAACCATTTGCCTGAAATGTTAAAGATGTATAAATACGATTTTGTAGCTCAGCCCCTGAGCCAATATGAAGCCTCGACCCCGTGGGTCACGCACTGGGGGTGCGAATATTGTTTGTGCTTTGTGTTTCTTTTTATTTACCTTATGTTATATTTTATATTAATGTCTAAATAAAAGTGGGAATGACTATACTTTTAGTCTTATTTTGTTTAATTGAGCAACAGTTTTTATTATTTTATTCTTTATACACTATCTTTAGTCTCGGTATCAGTGACCATCATTAAAACTAGATCTCTTTCTTAAGGCAGTCATTTTAATTGTTTAGTAGATTTTAACTCTTAGAAGGGTTGGTCACTTACCTCTTATTTTTGAATTTATTTTAATAGTTTTTATTATAGATTCTTTTTACGGGCCACGGAGGCCACGTCACCCACTTTTAATTCGTATTTTTGTATTGTATATTTGTCTTTTTAATTTATTTCGTATTTGCAATGTTGTGTTTAATAATTTCCTTTTATGTGATATTTGTGTTTTATTGTTAAAGTTACAGTGAGCCATTTGGTTGATTTTATATTTCTGCTCTCACGTTTTTCCTATTTTAAAGCTGTTTTAAAGCTGTATTTGCCAGTTTTATGTGTTTTTTTTATGTGAAACAATATTGTAAAATAATGGAGTTTTTAAATGTCTTTATGAGTTTTAAAAAGATTTGTATTGTTTAAGTCCAAACTAAAAACATATTTTCCATGCCAATAGCCCGCCGGCTATAAATAGCCGACGAGCTGAAAATAAATCAGTTGTCTCTGGAACTTGGTGTTTCTCTGACCCTCCCTGGATTACCCTGGAATACCCTTGTGGCGACGCAGGAGCAGCTAAAGAAAGGTTGTACTGACTCGACTTACATGCCAGTTAGGACAAAGCTGGACGTGCTAGTATAATAATATCCTGTGAGGGAGATACACTGGCCAACACTAGCCAGAGACGCCCATGTTATTTTACTTTGATTTTTTCTTTTATCAATCTTTTTTGAGAAGTGTTTTAACTTTTAAACTATTTGCTACTGGGCAATTTTATACTTTTATTCATACTTTTTTACTATTTATTATTTTAAAAACCAGGACTAAACTAACGCAACCAGACCCTCTTTAAGGGACATGCACCTGGGGAATGGGACTTAGTCTCCTTAAGGGGAAGTGAACGGGCCCCCCTCCCTCTTCTTCCGGCCCTAAGCCGTCATCCCCGGGCTTGGGCGGGATGTGGCTCGGGCTCCCCATGACAGATATCCTTACAGGGCACCCGCATAAAAATCTGGTGGCAGCGGTGAGGATGTGGTTGCGTATGAGCTCTCTTGCTCTTTAGTGTGTCCTGTCCAGCAATTAGAAGTTTTTCTCTAAGCTTAGCTAGCAGTTTGTAGCTTTAGAGAGCCGCATTATTTTGTGTAAATATATTAGGAGTTTAGAGCAAGGCGTGTGCCTTCAAGCTCTCCAGCTAAACATTTGTGGCTCTGCTAGGAGTAGGGACACTGTATTTCTACTTCTCCACGTCTTTGTGAAATTTCTTGCAATGCAATGTGTAACTTCTCTGTGATATTACCGTACCGAACGTGAACCGTCTTAAGCCCTGTTTGATCGTGTCAAAGTATTTGTCATCGTGTATTGTGCTTACATTTTGATTGGCTTTTGTACCTAGCCTGTTGTCTTAACATCTTGTTCATTTCCGCCCTTTTCTACGTTTCTCTTGCTCTCGACTTTGCCTTCGCTCCCGCCTTCCTCCCTTCTCTCGCTCTCGTCCCCTTCGACTCTGCCTTTGCCTTCGCTCCCGCCTTCCTCCCTTCTCTCGCTCTCGTCCCCTTCGACTCTGCCTTTGCCTTCGCTCCCGCCTTCCTCCCTTCTCTCGCTCTCGTCCCCTTCGACTCTGCCTTTGCCTTCGCTCCCGCCTTCCTCCCTTCTCTCGCTCTCGTCCCCTTCGACTCTGCCTTTTGCCTTCGCTCCCGCCTTCCTCCCTTGCTCTCGTCCCCCTCGACTCTCTGTTTTCGCGGCCTCTCGCCCCCGCCTTCCTCCTTCGCTCTCGTCCCCCTCGACTCTGCCTTTGCCTTCGCTCCCGCCTTCCTCCTTCTCTCGCTCGTCCCCGACTCTGCCTTTGCTCTCGCTCCCGCCTTCCTCCTTCTCCTCGCTCTCGTCCCCCTCGACTCTGCCTTTGCCTTCGCTCCCGCCTTCCTCCCTTCTCTCGCTCTCGTCCCCCTCGACTCTGCCTTTGCCTTCGCTCCCGCCTTCCTCCCTTCTCTCGCTCTCGACTCTGCCTTTGCCTTCGCTCCCGCCTTCCTCCCTTCTCTCGCTCTCGACTCTGCCTTTGCCTTCGCTCCCGCCTTCCTCCCTTCTCTCGCTCTCGTCCCCTTCGACTCTGCCTTTGCCTTCGCTCCCGCCTTCCTCCCTTCTCTCGCTCTCGTCCCCTTCGACTCTGCCTTTGCCCTCGCTCCCGCCTTCCTCCCTTCTCTCGCTCGTCCCCTCGACTCTGCTCTTGCTCGCTCCCGCCCTTCCTCCCTTCTTCGCTCTCGTCCCCGACCCGTTTTGCTCGCTCCCGCTCTCTCCCCTTTCTTCGCTCTCGTCCCCCCGGACTCCTGTTTTGCTCGCTCCCGCCTTCCTCCCTTCTCTCGCTCTCGTCCCCTTCGACTCTGCCTTTGCCTTCGCTCCCGCCTTCCTCCTTTCTCTCGCTCTCGTCCCCTTCGACTCTGCCTTTGCTCGCTCCCGCCTTCCTCCCTTCGTCCCCCGACTTCAAGGTTTTGCCTTCGCTCCCGCCTTCTCCCTTCTCGCTCTCGTCCCCCTCGACTCTGCCTTTGCCTTCGCTCCCGCCTCCCTTCTCTCGCTCGTCCCTTCGACCGTTTCCTTGCCTTCTGCTCCCGCTCCTCCTCCTCCCTTCTCTCGTCCCCTCGACTCTGCCTTTGCCTTCGCCCCGCCTTCCTCCCTTCTCTCGCTCTCGTCCCCTTCGACTTCGCCTTTGCCTTTCGCTCCCGCCTTCCTCCTTCCTCGCTCTCGACTCTGCCTTTGCCTTCGCTCCCGCCTTCTCCCTTCTCTCGCTCTCGTCCCCTTCGACCTGCCTTTGCCTTCGCTCCTGCCTTCCTCCCTTCTCTCACCGGTCCCCTTCTGACTCTGCTTCCTTTGCCCTCGCTCCCGCCTTCCTCCCTTCTCTCGCTCTCGTCCCCTCTGACCCCTGCCTTGCCTTCGCCCTCGCCTTCCTCCCTTCTCTCGTCCCCTTCGACTCTGCCTTTGCCTTCGCTCCCGCCTTCTCCTCTCGCTCTCGTCCCCCTCGACCTGCCTTTGCCTTCGCTCCCGCCTTCCTCCTCTCGCTCTCGTCCCCCTCGACTCTTCGCCTTGCCTTCGCTCCCGCCTTCCTCCCTTCTCTCGCTCTCGTCCCCCTCGACTCTGCCTTTGCCTTCGCTCCCGCCTTCCTCCCTTCTCTCGCTCGCCCCCGACTCTGCCTTTGCCCTCGCTCCCGCCTTCCTCCCTTCGCTCTCGTCCCCTTCGACTCTGCTCTTGCCTTCGCTCCCGCCTTCCTCCCCTTCGCTCTCGTCCCCCTCGACTTCGCCTTGCCTTCGCCCCGCCTTCCTCCTTCCTCGCTCTCGTCCCCTTCGGACTCTGCCTTCGCTCCCGCCTTCCTCCCTTCTCTCGCTCTCGTCCCCTTCGTCTCTGCCTTCGCTCCCGCCTTCCTCCCTTCTCTCGCTCTCGTCCCCTTCGACTCTGCCTTTGCCTTCGCTCCCGCCTTCCTCCCTTCTCTCGCTCTCGTCCCCTTCGACTCTGCCTTTGCCTTCGCTCCCGCCTTCCTCCCTTCTCTCGCTCTCGCCCCCTTCGACTCTGCTCTTTGCTCCCTGCTCCCGCCTTCCTCCCTCTCTCGCTTCCGTCCCCTTCGACTCTGCCTTTGCCTTCGCTCCCGCCTTCCTCCCTTCTCTCGCTCTCGACTCTGCGCCTTTGCCTTCGCCTCGCCTTCTCCCTTCTCTCGCTCTCGTCCCCTTCGACTCTGCCTTTGCCTTCGCTCCCGCCTTCCTCCCTTCTCTCGCTCTCGTCCCCTTCGACTCTGCCTTTGCCCTCGCTCCCGCCTTCCTCCCTTCTCTCGCTCTCGTCCCCTTCGACTCTGCCTTCGTCACGTCATCACTCGTGCGTTGTTTGGTATTTTCGACCTTGTTACGGTGATCATAGGAGCTCTAATTCCACTCCTACATTATATGTTGGTATCTGATTTAAGTCAAAGGACTTGGATTAAAGTTGTTGAACTGCTAGCTTAATTTTTGTATTTTTAATGTGTCATTTAGTTTTAAATTCAAAGTTTTTGTAACTGCTTCTTAGTTGTGAACACGTGTTGGTGTCTCTGTACTGCATCTCGTTAGTGCTTTTTTTTAAGTGCGTTCAGGGCGGGTGGAAAGCCCGTTGAAAAGTGAGTGAATAGTGAAGTGAGTCAAAACAGTAGGTCATGCATACAAGGGGAAAGGCCGGTAAAAAGGACGGCAGTAACACGGTTGATAGACCCACCTCCAGGAGTCAATCTACCGAATCCCTTCCTCTCTTAGCTCAAGGCTCGGATAGGCTTGTGCGTGAGGCAGTCTCGGCAATGGAGGGTGAAGTCACAATGATAGAGGAATTCTATCAGAGGATGGCGACCCTCATGGCTCAAAATGAGCAGAAGTTGATGAGCCGGATCGATGAGTTGGCTCGGAGGAGTGACGAGCAAGCCCGATCCAGTAGTGACAGGCTAAGCCGACTGGAGGATAGGTTGCATAGTCAGGCAGCTGAGGAAGTTGTAGCTCAGACCAGTGAGCTTGAGGTCTCCAGACATGCCGCTCGGCAGGTTTCGACCCCTGTAGAAGTGACTGCCCCGCAGGTAGCCACTGAAGCACCTGAGGCTGAGAGGCCTCAAAGGGTTACCATCACGGATGACTTCTCCCGGGATGTACTCTTGGAATGGGAAAGGAGGCTTAGCAGGAGGGAAAGAGAATTGGAGAGGCGAGAACTACAGGTCCCTAGGGCGGTGTCTTCGGGAATTAATGGCCCAGAACTTGGCTTTGTTGGGTATGACTCCCACCGGCAGCCTCAGCCGAGTGCATATTACCCAGAACATGCCAGGAGAGGTAACCCGACGCCAGCACCTCTTGCTTCTCATGAAGGGCCCTCGTCAGAGTATGCGAGGCAGCCTCTTGCTAGTAGTGATGGGAATACTCCAGAGCTCCTGCAGAGAGCCCCTACATCTTTAGGGTCTGGTAACCCGATCTCCTATGTAATCAGTAGTAGGGACAACGTGCCATATTTCAAAGGAGAGACCTCGGCCTGTGATCCTCTTAAAAGGAACCAGGAGATCGAGTCCTGGATTCGGTCAATAGAGAACTTGGTTCGGCCTCCCACTAGCGATGCGTTTATCAGGGCAGCAAGGGCTAACTGCCGTGGTCGAGCGGAAACCATCATAAATTCTGAAGGTTTCGATTATATCAGGGACTGGAATGCTTTTAAACGAGAGTTAAGGAGGAAATTTAGGGGCACGTACACGGCAGCGGATTTTTATAAAGTCCTGTACGACCATACTATGACTGACTCGCAAGCCCCAATGGACTTTTACCTCCAGATTGAGGCATCAGTGTACCAAGGGTATAGAGATCATAAGGAGGCCATAGGAGACCCGACAGAGCTAATAAGGAGGGTCTTCCTTTCGGGTGTCCCAGATTGGTTGAGGGACTTTCTGGTGCTTAAGGACGACTGCACCTCACAACAACTGGCTGAGACCGCTCAGAGAGTGTGGAATTCGAGGAATGGCATTAGACATAGTCACTCTACAGGCCGCCATCAGTCGCCCAATCCTCTTTCTGAGGAAGATGATAGGCTTCGACGTCGATTTGTCGAGCGTCCACACCGAGCCAGGGACTCTTATAGTCTCAGTCCCTTATTAGCCAGTCCTCAGTCTGTCCCTTTAGCCATGGCTTCCTCACCAGGCCGCTCTAGATCAGATGTATGGTGCGATTTCCATAAAAGCACCACCCACAGCAACCACGAGTGCCGAGCTACAGCCTTTTCTCGCTCCCCTACCAGGCCTGGGTTATACACGTGCTTTAGATGTGGCCACAATGGCCACATGGCCCGAGAATGTCCCTTTCCTCGACGCCAGGGAGACAGAGCTCCGAGTCCCGCTGGCAGGAATGAAAGGAGCCAGTTCGCTAGGTACAGTGAAAGGGACACCAGTGAAAGTCATGGCCGTGAGGGCACGCGAGAGGAACGGACGACCTCTCGTGGCACTCAATGCTAACGGAACAACCATAATGTGTTTTATCGATACTGGGTCCGAAATTACGCTAATTAAGCCTGGTGCCCTTGATATGATTGACGGTAATGACTTGCCCAAACAGCCCTCGCAAAAGGTTCTAAAAGGTATTTCTGGAGCTGTCAGATCAGAATCGGAAGTCTCTGTGCCATTTAAGCTTGGAGAAGGCTTAACTCTAGTTCACCAGGCCACCGTAGCTGATCTGGATTTCCCGGGAGACCTTCTTTTAGGAATTGATTTCCTCAGGCGTATTAACTTTACCCTGAAATCGGCTGCAAACTCATCCACAGGCCAACTGATTTTAGAGGACTACAGGTTCTCCGTAGTTTTCACGGATACAGAGTCCCTGAAGATAGCTTGGGTAAGGAGTTATGAGGATGCATCGACCCAGACTGACTTGCCTAAATCCACCCCAGAAGGTGGACCGGAGGCAACTGTACACCTGGCAAAACGGACTGTAATCCCCTCGCATTCAGGTGTGTTCTTGAAAGGGGTCATTTCAAGATTAGGGCAAGTCCATGGGGATGTTGTATTAACCCCCATTGTCTCAGACTCTTTAACTCTACCATATTCCGTCACCACAGTAACTGATAGATGCTGTACCGTCTGGGCCATAAACCTTTCGTCACGGCCACTTACGCTCAGACCAGGGACTAGGCTAGGAACTGTGGCCTCCATTGATGCAGTATATTACACAGATACAAAGAAGGAAGGTGTGGTTAATGGTGCCCCCTGCGGCGAGACAGAACCTGAAAGGGAAGGTGTGGTTAATGGTGCCCCCTGCGGCGAGACAGAACCTGAAAGGGAAGGTGTGGTTAATGGTGCCCCCTGCGGCGAGACAGAACCTGAAAGGGAAGAGATGGTTAGTGGTGCCCCCTGTGGCGAGACAGAACCTGGAAGGGAAGAGATGGTTAGTGGTTCCCCCTGTGGCGAGACAGAACCTGAAAGGGAAGAGATGGTTAACGGTTCCCCCTGTGGCGAGACAGAACCTGAAAGGGAAGAGATGGTTAACGGTTCCCCCTGTGGCGAGACAGAACCTGAAAGGGAAGAGATGGTTAACGGTTCCCCCTGTGGCGAGACAGAACCTGAAAGGGAAGAGATGGTTAACGGTTCCCCCTGTGGCGAGACAGAACCTGGAAGGGAAGAGATGGTTAACGGTTCCCCCTGTGGCGAGACAGAACCTGGAAGGGAAGAGATGGTTAACGGTTCCCCCTGTGGCGAGACAGAACCTGGAAGGGAAGGTATGGTTGGTGATGCCCCCTGCGGCGAGACAGAACCAGAAGGGGAGCATATTTTAAGGAGCCTGGATCCTGAGATGAAGTACCCAGGAGTGGAGAGTGACAGTTGCACCGTTAACGTGGATTTGCCAGCAGTAGATTGGTCATACCAGGACAACATATCCAGAAGTTGGGAGTGACATTGCTCCGTTTCAACAGTAGTCCTGTTAAGGACTCCCTGTTCATGGAATTGGATTCTGATTCTGATATGGAGTGGGATTATTCAGAATATGGTTACCTCAAAGACATTACTGAGGAAGATGAGTTGGACATAGAAGGTGCAGTGTTACCACCATCTATCGCCCTAGCCACTTGTGAGGCGGCCCAGGAATGGTTTTCTTTGGATAAAGAAGGGTTAAGTACTCCATCCCTTGACCACTTAACTCCTGAACAGAGGCAGGAAATAGTTCAGATAATTGATCACCATAAAGACCTTTTTGATGGTGGGGAAGAGACCATAGGTTTAGTCCCAGGCATTCGTCATCACATAGATACAGGTGACGCCAAGCCCACTTGCACTAGGCAGTGGAGACTACCATATGCTACGGACAGGTGTTATAGAGCAGTCTACTAGCCCTTGGCTTAGCCCTGTCGTCCTTGTAAAGAAAAAGGATGGTAGTTTAAGGTTCTGTGTCGATTACAGAGCCTTGAATGCTGTCACCATTAAGGACACGTATCCTCTGCCACGTATAGATGCACTGATCGATGAGTTGGGCCCCATGGATACATTCACCACACTTGATGCTCGTGCAGCTTACTGGGCCGTAGAGTTGGAGCCCAAAGATCGCCCAAAGACTGCATTTTCAGATGGCTATCGGCTGTTCCAGTTTTGTCGTCTTCCATTTGGTTTGGCTACTGCACTAACCACATTATTCCAACGAACCATGAATGTAAAGGTTATCCTCGGTTCGGGAACATATTGGTTACTCTTGACGATATAGTAATATATAGCAGAGGGTTTGCCCAACATGTGCAAGACTTGCGGGAGACCTTGACCTTGCTCTCTGCAGCTGGACTAAAATTGAATATCGAAAAATGTGCCTTTGCAGCTAAGACTATCAATTTTCTGGGCTTTACCATCACTCCAGAAGGTGTGCTGCCCAACCAGGATAAAGTGATTGCCATCTCAAAGATGCCGCCCCCACGTAACGTTAAAGAGGTGCGTAGGTTTCTTGGCTGCACAGGATTCTTTCGCAAGCATATTCCTGGATATGCAACGATAACTTCACCCTTGCATCTCTTGCTTAAGAAAGGTCAGAAATGGGTGTGGGGACCTCAACAACATGAGGCCTTTACCGAACTCATACAGCGTCTTGTAACCGCACCAATACTTAGGCAGCCTGATTTCAGCCAGGAGTTCGAACTGCATACTGATGCATCAGCAGTAGCAATTGGGTCCTGCCTGATGCAGAGGGATGAAGACAACATTCCGCATGCCATAGCTTATTATAGCAGGAAGTTAAGGGCAGCAGAAACGAGATACCCTGCTATAGATTTAGAGGCCCTGAGTGTAGTGGAAGGTGTGAGGGTATTCGATTCTTACCTTTATGGGAGGAGATTTACCATCTATACAGACCATAGACCCTTGGTCCATGTCTTCACTCGAAAGACTAAATCTCCCAGGATGACGAGGTACGCTCACGACCTCTCCTTTTACACCTTCAATATAAGGTATAAAGAAGGCCCTACCAATCACGTTCCGGACCTTCTTTCCAGGCATGTAGCTCCCGTTAAGGTATCGGAGGACATATCCACAAAACACGTAGCTGCGTTAGCCATCACTGAGCTCTCGCCAGAGGCCATAGCAGCAAAGCAATCTCAAGACCCCCAGCTTGCCGATCTGAAACGATATTTGCTGGAAGGGACAGTACCCAGGAAGAAGTGGCCTCTTCCCTTAGATGAGTTTGAGGTGAAAGATCGAGTTATTTACCGACTTAAGCACTTGGCAGACAGGGTGTGCTATCAACTAGTTGTTCCCTCTTCTTTAAAGAACTCTGCCCTGAAAGTTTCTCACTTGCCGCCGTTAGCCTCGCACCCTGGTGTACAGAGGACATATGAGAATGCCAGGGCTATGTATTACTGGGCTAACATGCTTAAAGGACTGCAGGAATACGTTGCAAATTGTCCAGTATGCCAGCAGTCCAGAGGTAATCCGCAGCGTGTTCCTATGGCTAGTGCTCCCTTGCGCAATACCCTCTAGAGCGTGTATATCCATGGACATTATGGACTTGCTCTATACCAGTGCGCTATGGTCTATCTGTTCTCGACCAACACACGATGGTTGCAGATTGTGCCCTTAAGGAAAGTACCTGCAATCATCGTCCATCGAGCTTTTGTCGACCACTGGGTAACTCTGCTGGTCCACCTCGGGTTATCCAGACGGATAATGGGGTACAGTTTACAAGAGTCTCTTTAAGGAGCTGGTTAGAATGATGTTCCAGCCACCACTACACCATCAGATACCACCCACAGGCTAATGGGCTGATAGAGAGAACCAATAGGGTTGTGAAATCTGCTCTCACGGCACTCGTGAACAAGAGGCCCAGAATTTGGCATCAGTTTGTGCCGGAACTAAGGCTGCAAATCAATACCGCCATTCATAGGAGTACTCATGAGCAGCCCCTATATTTGCTAACGGGCAGACATGCAAATTTCCCTGTAGGGCTTACCAACGAAGCGGTATTTGCAGAAAACCTGAATCTGCAGGAGCGTCTCTTTGAGGCACGTAAGGCTGCCATTACCGCTTCTAATGATTCCAGAGCAAGCTATGGTAGATACTATAACCGTGGCAAAAAGGAGACATTTCAGCCTGATGTGGGTAGCTTAGTCTGGTATTATGAGCATGGGAAGCATACTGGTGCAGCAGCTCCATTGTCGGGAAGATGGCGTGGCCCGGCAAGAGTTGTATCTCGTTTAGGACCAGTGACCTTCGAGATTAGGGATGTCCATACAGACGTGCAGATGAAAGCGCATCTCAACCATTTAAAGCCATTTAGAACCTCCCATGAATTGTCCTATGAATCGGAGGACGAATCTGATCATGATCCTGAGGATGTACCGGCCAATCCAGAAGCGCAAAACTCTGGCCGATACTTTACCCGTAGTGCCAGCCGATCTCTGCCGGGTGCCGTTGACACATCGGATCCTGTAGATGCAGCAGTTCCTGATGGTGACTAGATGTGACCTAGTGTAGTTCTACCGCTCCTAGTGGAGGACGATGTGACCTGGTTCTATCAGTGAATTTGTTTAAAGCAGTGATAGTGATAATGATGGTGACGACGATAGTGAACCTTTAAGTGTCCTTATAATTAACGCCCTAATCGTTAATCGCACTGATCAGAGTGAAATACAGCATAGAGATGCAGTACGTGAATGAATATAGTGACATAATTAATTTTTGTATAGTTCTTTCTATTAATTAGGTAAGAAGCAGCTAGGGTTAATCGTATAGCTTTGAATATTTGTATTAATTATATTGAATGTGTACATATTGTGTATATATATTGTGTAATGGGTTGGCAGCCCGTGTAAAGCACGTCCAGCTTACCCATACACTTTAGCTTTTGAAGGCATGTAATCGGGCTCAGGCCTTCCTTTCTTTCTGCTTCCAGGTTGTCTCCGCTGACTCTCCGACCCCATGGCATTGGAGGGTTGTGAGGCCTTGCGACCTCCTCCTTCCTACCTCCCCCCCGTCCTTATCCTTCCCCTCCCTCTTCCTTAACTTCTTCCATCCCCCCCCCCCTGTTCTTCATCTCCCTTTTCCTCCCCCTTTCCTTATTTTCTTCCCCGTCCTAGCCTCTTGTTTCTCTTCTCCTATCTCCCTTATTACCCTTTCTGCCTATATCCCTTACTTTTGCCTACTGTTTCCTCCGCCTTGACTCGCCTTATTCCCGACGCTTCTTTAGTCTATCCTCTACTACCCTTACTTCCGTTTTTGCTTTCTCTAGCTACTCCCTCATTTTCTACTTCCGTTTTCTACCCTGTTTCGTCTGCTGCTCTCGCTCCCTTACCCGCACTCTCCTCTCGTTTTCGCTTTTGCTACTTTTATGGTTTACCTTGTTCTTATCTGTTTCCTTACTAATTTCTTCTCTCTTCCTTCACTACTCCTTTTCTTTATCTTTCACGCTATATCTCTTCCCTTATTCCTGCGCTTGTTGTCCTCTTATCCCCCCCCCCCCCCTACCTCTCTCTTCACCCTTATCCGCCCTACCCCTATTCGCCCTTTCTTCCTCCCCCCCTTCCTCTTGCCTGCCCCCCCCCCCCCCCCCCCCGGCCTAATCCTGTTTTCAGGGCCGTATGAAATCCAGGGAGGTTCGTGAAACA